>JADRCO010003411.1:0-10172 GCA_021464525.1 Rhizophagus sp. LPA8_4_AMF
ACCAATTCAGTATCTCTCCGTATGAAAAACGTATCTTTCAGTATGTAAACGTATTGTTCCGTATAAATTCCGTATAAAAAACGTATCCACTTTTTTTATAGGGAGTATATATTAGGGAATTACTACCAAGACGAAGTTGGAATAGAAAAAGATTTAGAAAAAGCTATCTATTGGTATAGTAAGGCAGCAGATAATGGAAATAAATTTGCGCAATATAATTTAGGTAATTATTATAAATATGGAAAAAGTATAGAAAAAGATGATATAAAGGCTTTTGAGTACTATAAAAAATCAGCTGAACAAGGATATTTGGATGCTCAATTTGAATTAGGAAATTGCTATGATAAAGGAATTGGTATTGAATTTAATAGAACAAAAGCATTTGAATTATACAATACAGCAGCTGATAAAGGACATGTTATTGCACAAAATAATCTTGCAATTTTGTATGAATATGATTGGAATTATGAAAAAGCTATTTATTGGTATAGTAAAGCAGCAGAAAATGGATGTGAATTAGCGCTATATAATTTAGGTAAATATTATCAATCTGGAACAATGGTTGAGAAAGATGAATGTAAGGCATTCGAATATTATAAAAAAGCAGCTGATCAAGGATATTTAAATGCTCAACTCGAATTAGGATATTGTTATATTGGAGGAATTGGTACTGAAACTAACAAAGCCAAGGCGTTTGAATTGTTTGAAGTAGCAGCTAAAAAAGAGCATGTTGTTGCGCAATATAATCTTGGAATTTTATACAATAATGGTGAAGGTACTGAAATAGATTCAGAAAAAGCAGTTTATTGGTTTAACAAAGCAGCAGAAAACGGATATGTAATAGCTCAATATGACATGGGTATTTGTTATAAATTCGGAATAGGAGTTGAAAAAGATGAGGCTAAAGCATTCGAATATTATAAAAAAGCAGCTGACCAGGGATATTCAGATGCTCAATTTGAACTTGGATGTTGTTTTGATAAAGGAATTGGAATTGAAGTTAATAAAATAAAAGCATTTGAGCTATATAACACCGCTGCTGAAAAAGAAAATAGTTCAGCTCAAAATAATTTGGGATTGTTGCATGAGAATGGTGAAGGAACAGAAAAGAATTTAGAAAAAGCTTTTTATTGGTATAAAAAGGCAGCAGGAAATGAATGTAAGGAAGCACAGTACAATGTGGGTAGATGTTATTATGACGGAAATGGCGTAGAAAAAGATGAAAGAAAAGCATTTGAGTATTATAAAAAATCAGCTGATCAAGAATATTTGATTTCCCAATTTGAGCTTGGATACTGTTATAGTAATGGAATCGGAATTGAAGTTGATAAAACAAAAGCATTTGAGCTTTATAATATTGTTTCTGAAAAGGGACATGTTATTGCATATAATAATTTAGGGTTATTATATGAGAATGGTGAAGGAACTGAAAAGAATTTAGAAAAAGCTTTTTACTGGTATAGAAAGGCAGCAGAAAATAAATGCAAAGAAGCACAGTACAATGTGGGTAGATGTTATCAAGATGGGAATGGTGTAGAGGAAGATGAAAGAAAAGCTTTTGAGTATTATAAAAAATCAGCTGATCAAGGATTTTTAGATGCCCAATTTGAACTCGGATATTGTTATTCTAATGGAATTGGAACTGAGATTAATAAATTAAAAGCATTTGAATTATATAAAATTGCTGCTGAAAAAGGACATAGTACTGCACAGGTTGATCTTGGTATTTTGTATGAAATTGGTGAAGAGACAGAAGTTGATTTAGAAGCAGCTATTTACTGGTATACTGAAGCAGCCAAAAATGGAAATAAAATAGCTCAATATAATTTAGGTAATAATTATAATCTTGGAAGGGGTGTTAAAAAAAATGAAGTTAAAGCATTTGAATATTATAATAAAGCAGCTGATCAAGAATTGTTAGATGCTCAATTTGAACTTGGGTATTGTTATTTTAATGGAATTGGAACTGAAATTAATAAAATAAAATCACTTGAGTTTTATAAAATAGCTGCTGAAAAAGAACACAGTACTGCACAAAATAATCTTGGATTCCTATATTTGAAAGGTGATGAGGGAATTAAGAATTTAGAAGATGCTATTTATTGGTTCCAAAAAGCAGTAGAAAATAGGAATGAACTTGCATGTGATAACTTAGCTATATGCTATGAATTGGGAGTAAGCGTAGATAAAAATGAAGCAAAAGCGTTTGAATTATATGAACAATCAGCTGAAAAAGGATATGTAAATGCAAAATTTCATCTTGGATATTGTTATGTAAATGGAATTGGAACAAAAATTAATAAAGAAAAAGGATTTAAGTTATATAAAGAAGCAGCAGAAAGGGGGATTAGTAGCGCAATAAACCTTAAAGGCCAATTTGAAAATAAAGAAGAAATAGTAAAAGATTTAAATGAAGTTAATTATTGGTATCAAAAATCAGCAGAAAGTGATAATAAATTAGCATTATATAAATTAGGAGAGATATATGAATTGGGAAAAGGTGTTAATCAAAATGAAGCTAGAGCATTCGATTATTATAAACAAGCAGCTGAAAGAGGATGTATAGATGGAAAATATAAAGTTGGTAATTATTTCTTTCATGGAATTATAGTTGACATTAATAAAGAAAAAGCATTTAATTTATATAAAGAAGCAGCTGAAGGAGGAAATTGTGCCGCAAAAAAATGTCTTGATGAAATACTTTTAAAATAAGTAATTTAAGTTGGTGACTAAAGATTAAGAGTTTTTTAATTTGGTTTAAAAATTACTTTTTAACTTATTATAAATTTAAGCTTATATTTTAAATATTTTTATTTTAAAACATTACGTTTTGTATTTATTTAACTTAATTAAATAACGATAATTGTTTTTGATTATAATAAGTATTTGTCCTTTGAATATTTAGTGCATCTCTAAAAAATGTATTTGAATGGTCAATATAAATACCAAATAGTAAAACGTATATCTTCTGGCTTACGGCATTTCTTTCAGTGAGATGATATCCATTTAAAATCTTGTAAAGAGAAATTTTCCAGGGCGCGTTTATATGATTATACTATATACTAGGCAATAAAATAGAGAAGGTACTCTGGTTAGATGGTATAAGTTGCGAATTTCAATTTTTTATCATAATTAAGAGTTTTAGAATTATTAAGCAAACGGAAGTTTATTACTAGATACGTTGATTAAGGTCATGTACTCACGAAATTTATTAACTCAAATCACGGCAAACGTTCGAAGATAGAAAACAAAAATATCTTCAAAGGGTTCCTTACTATTATAGACTGTATGTCTAAATTAAAAGAACTACTAGGTTTTATAACATTTGTATTTTGTGAAGTGGTTTTTTCGATTAAGGATTATCAATAGTTTTTAATAAAAAAACGGAAACTGATTTTTTAGAAACGAAATGATTCACTCGTTCATTCATGTCATTCTCATACAATGTATAATATCTATAATATTTATAACAAAATACTTAAATCTCAAGAATTCAAGTTTAGAGGTATAATTTAGATTTTATAGAAAATTCTATAAAATGTAATCTACTTGTTTTTTAAAAAATTCATCAGTTTAAAAGCTCCTTTGATTTAAAATGCTACATACTAGGTGACGTAAATTGTTGCATAATATTAATGAAGTAAAATAAAATGAGTTGAAGGATTGAACAGCCATTAACAAATTTTTTTTTAATTTTAAATATTAACGTTAATAGGAAGTTATATCGAAAATATATTCAAAATCTTCAGAATTACATGTAGTCATTAATATGCAACTATTGCGATGTACAGTAGTTAATTAAACTTGATTCAAATGTTAGTTAACTCAGTCTACAATCTTTTTTTTTATTTTTTTTTTTGCTTTATGGATTGACGTTCAATAGTATAATAAAATCTACAGTAAATGTACATCATGCAAGATTTGATGTTACCGGTTTATTGTATATCCGATATGTACTGTATATGGATTGACAATACGCATAGCTTTTAGCCCAATTTGACATTGCTAGTACAAATTTAATTACCACATTACATTTTTTTTTAAACTTGTTGCTAGTACAAATTTTTCTACATCATTTTAAACAATGTCCAAGATTTTTGGCAGAGTTATCTAATGATTATGAAAAACTTTTTGAAACAGAATTAGGATACGATGTTATCATTTACGCTGGAGAAGAGTCAAACGTTAAAGAAATCCATGCTCATTCAAATATTTTGTGTATCAGGTCTTCAATATTTTCGTACTGCATTTCTAATGAATGGACAGAAAAAAAAAACGGAAAATTTATTTTAATGAAACCAAATATTTCGCCTCACTTATTTAATATTATTCTCAGGTAATTTATCACACTAACAATGAAAATTGTTTCTTTGATATTTATTTAATACTAAATTAATTATCTTTAACGTTAGATTCATATATTGTGGAACTATTGAATTGAAGAATTTACAAGGTCCTGAAGTATTGAAACTCTTGATAGCAATTGATGAACTTAATATTCAACAATTGATTCTTACATTCAAGAATATTTGATTGACCATCAAACTGAATTTTTGCATCATAATCCAATTGGTATTCTTGAAACTGTTTATCAGCATGAATCATTTACGGATTTACGGGATTTTTGTTTTGAAAAATTTGTGAAGAACCTGAGATTTTATTTATTCAGATAAATTTATTGATTTAAAGGCTCCTTTATTGGAGATATTATTAAGATGAGATGTCTTAAATATGGATGAAATTAAAATTTGGGAAGGTTTATTAAAATGGTGTTTTGCGCAACAAAATATGATAAATGATCCAACAAAATGGAACAAAGAAGATATTACAAAGGTTGAACGGTCACTACATAGATTTATTCCTCTAATTAGATTTATGATACTGTATTATACCCACGGATTACTTTTACAAAGTTTATTGTTATAAAGAAATATTATCTCAAGATTTAATTCATAATCTTTTGGAATTTCACATAGTTCCTAATATTAAACCCAAAATTAATGTAGCACCTTCAAGAAAGCCAAACTTAAAATTTATACTCGATTCAACCTTAATTGAATCAAATCACTTTCCTTTATTTGCTTCATGGATCGATAGAAAAGATTCCTCCTATAACAAAAACGATATTCCTTATGAATTTAAATTATTAAATCGTTCAGATCGTGATGAATTTAATAGTAAATCTTTTCATATAAATTGTGACAATAAAGGAGCTACTATTTGGATAGCAAAGATTAAAGGTACAACACAATTAGTTGCCACTTGATTGGGGTGGGAATGCTGGTTGAAGAAGAACTACAGAAAGTTTTCTATTTTATATTCCAGGTGAAAAAGATACTTCTACTGCAAAACTAAGTTATGATAATAATGCAGATTATGCTATTGGCTGCCTTGATAATCGAGGACCAAAAATGGGTAATTTCCGTTGTGATGGCACAAACAATTGGAATTTTTATGTTTCTAATAGTAGTGATATTAGGTTAGCTTATCCTAAAATAGGCATTCCAGAAAGTTTCATGGTAGAGAATTATGAGGTATTTCAAGTTAATTAAAAAATAGTTAATAGATACTTATCCATCCTTTTGGGAAATCTTTTACAATATTTATTAAAAGAATATTGATTAAAAATAATTCAATTGGAAAGGTTTATACCGTGTTTTAAGAAATTTAAAATAAAAGGCTTTATTATTGTTTGATTTAAAATTACTAGGTGAATTTAATTATTCAATATCTGGAAGGTGGTCCTCCTGACTTCCTAATAATAAAATTCTTACCTTAATATTATAAATTATTATCAGATTCGCCCAAATAGAGCTTTTAATAATTGTGTATAATTTTGCTTGATCTAGAATAACAGAATATATTAAAATACATAAATTTCACATACATTTATTATACTGATATTTATGCATTAATAGTATTGTTCACCCAATTATTTCCATAATATTTTATAAATCTTACATTACAATTTGAAGTTCATTTCATAATTGAACCAATTACCACTAAATTTGAAAATTTTGATCACGACAATTGGAATAATTGGTGCAATCAGAATTATCCTAATGCACCATCTAAACTCCTCACCTGATTAGAATTTAAACCCAAATTTTGTAAGCTAAGTAATCACTATTTTTTACGTTCCTATGTTACATCTGATCTTTATTATATTTTTAATATTTATTTTTCTCGCAAAAAATCGTTGTTTTCAACATTTATTTTCTTTTTTTACAACAAAGTCTTACGTTAATCAAACAAGATATTTGGAAATTACGTTCAGCACGATGAAAGGAATTCAAATTAGTTAATAATATTTCTAAACAAGATTTTAAAAACTAACAGAAAAAACTTTGGGTCTTCTACCGTTAGTCGTGATACTGCGGCCGATGATCTTAATGACAGTGATCCAGCTGATCCGCCCTCAAAACGCCATCAAGTTATATATATTAATCCACATTTAGATTTTCGTAACTATAAATGCTCTGAGGATTACTTATATATTTTATCTTCATCGAATTTCCTACATAGTGGTCCATTTTTCAGTCATTTATACAACTTTTCTATGAACACTGTTCTGCGCTCTTGACACGTTATCTTCTATTTTATGTCTAGTACCTACTGTTTGATATTTTTGTTTTTGTTGGAATTTGGTTTAAATTTTTCTTTTTTAGTTTTTTTATATTTTAGTTTTATTTTTTATATATACTGATTTTTATTATTCAATTTCATAATTTTATTCTGGTTCGTTTTGTTTATCAGGGGGATCAGGGGGTCAGAGGGATTAGCGGGAGTTGTTCGGCTTCGGTCGAGTTACCGTTCAGCTAGGGGTTTTATAATATCAAGCAAGAATCCGGTAATTCGATTTTATCGGGTTATTGGATGAAGGAGTTAATTTTGTAGTTCCATTTTTCTGTTAGAAATAGTTAATTACGTTGTACTCCTCCTATCTGACATAAAATAAATAAATAAATAAATAAATAGCTAAGTAATCACAACTAGATTAGCATTTACATGTGTCATTCAAATTCATCATTTAAACTTGGGTGCCGAAACATTTCGGCTATATACCAAAATCAAAATACCTTTCGGTATATAGTAATTGCCAAAATCCCAAATTGTTGCCGAAATTCCCAAACCGCTGACTAAATTCTATTGGTCAATTTTCTGGCACGTGACTACAACAGAAGTGAGAGATCGACGTAAAATTCCTTTTTTGGATGTTTGTGTAACCAATTTTCGTTTGCTGGGAACAAATTTTCCTTTTTGGACTTGTGTATCTCATGTGTCACAAATTGACCAATAGTATTTTGGATTTCGACAACAATTTGGGATTTTGGCAAAATTCCGAAATTATATTATGGCATATGTCAAATCACAAATATATTTCGGCATATATAGGTTTCGGCACCCAAGTTTATTCACCATCCAATTTGAAGTTGACTCAAAAATAACAATTAATTTGATTATCAGTGCTAATAACAATTGGAATTATCAATAGGCATAACAATGATGGGCCATCCGAACTTGTTGGAGCGAAGTGAAGCTATATACCACGCGTATCGGTTCCCAAATTTTCCGTTGTTCCGCTCAACTAATGAGTTGATACGTTTGATTGATATTGCAGCACATTCCTAATTAAGTAATTGATGTCACCACATAGCCAGTTAACGGTCTCCATCCCCTAGTTAGTAATCGGCTATTGCATGTCAACAAAGTATAAAGAAATAAAATTTTGCCTTTTTATTTAATTTATTAGTATTGATAATTAACATGATTAATAACAATAAATATCAAAATAAAAATAATTTATTAACAATTATTATCTATTTATTGAATAATAATAGTAAAAAAAAATAATTATTACTTTTTGTTTATATTATAAATTAATTAGATAATGAGAAAAAAATTATAGTTTAATGGTTTTTTAATTAAATAGTAAAATCCACAAGTATATAAACAACCTTTGTTCACGAAAAAAAAGTTGTCCCTCTTACTAAATTATAATTATTAATCCAAAATTATATTTCACCATAGTTATATGATTATGCATTTTTTATTTTTTATCTTAACTTTTTATTCTATATTATTAATAATCTGGTTAAACTGGTACTATTAGTGTAATGATTATATTTCATAATACACTACTTAATGCTGTAGCATATACAGTTGCTACTGGATGTAACGAACCTGCTGTTCTAGGTGTTTTGGTTCGGTATAAGGTGAATTCAATATATGATATTCATGTTATATTCCGAACTGTTCGGTATATAAATTTTATCCAATAAAATTATAGCAACATATAATATTTTAAATTTGGATGATTACACAACTTACCATAACACTATATTTTATTTAAAATCTATGCGATCATATAATTTTTTTTTTTTAAGCATTTACCAGCTATTCGAATGAAAATTTATCTGATACTAACGGAAATAATTTTTCCGGTAACGTCCATCTTTTATATACTAATTAAAGTCATGTGATAGTCTGGTATACTAAATATGTACCTGATATATTAGGGCTGGCTAAAATAAGTTCAGATGCGGTATCTTACTATGTGATTTCGTTATATCCAGTGCAATTAATTATAAAAAATCGGTTCTGTGAAACTTGGTTCAGTACGGTACAAACAGGTTCGTTATAACCAGTGGCAACTGATACATTTCTAAGTTTTTCTAAATTTTTTATTTTGCAATATTTGTGGTCATAAAAAAATAAGAATAATACTAATTAAATCTTTTTTCTAGCAATTTTAATTAGAGCAACTTCTTTGGTTTAGGCCATAGTTTTTGTGAAAACAACATACTATGATGTTGAGCACCAGTGGTGCGTTTTAGTAAGGTCGTATAAAAATGATTGGTCGTTGAGATGAAAGTGGATTTATTTAAAAAGGAAATCGTTTATTACGTGAAAGACCCAGCAGTTTGGTAAAAACATATGAAAAATGCACTTTTAAGATAACATAAAATTTTAATAGACCGTCCATTATTATACAAAACAATTGCTCTGTGTGCAAAAGTTATACTTAATTTAAAATACTCACTTTTGAATTCATTCTAAAAGGATGAATTTATTATCTCTTGGAGAAGTTATACGTTTAATTATTAATAATTCTGCTTGTTTCTAAACTCTTTCGTAGTCGCTGTGCTTCATAATTTAATTATATAAACGAAATTTCCCTATTTGGTAAAATTTTATTGAATATTGTAAAGGGATTTTAAGATCCATATTAAGAACATAGTGGTAAAAGTAAGTTCCTAATGAATCTAAAGTAAATCTTCAATGATCAAAGTTCAATAAATCATTTCAGAAAGCATACTGGCATAAATTGATAATAATGTCTTTAAACAATTTGTTATCCAAATTAACAGGTGCTTTACGAAGAGATGTAAAGGCTACTTGGAAACTGAGACTTCGAGCTTAAAAAACCAAAACCAAGAAAATACTGCAAAATTGATTTGCTTTAAATAGTATTTCTATCGCAAGGACCCGAGAAATAATGCAAATAGGTCATAGGAGGTATATTGTTTTTTTTCTTTACCTTTTTTTCTTAACTTTTTTTCAAAAAATCATTTAAATAAATCGGAATATAGGCTATCAGCTACTATAATATTTTATCATTTAGGGAAATTTGTACGATCTTATTAGCTAGAATTGAGTTCAACTTGGAAACAAAATAAGAATTTTGATGGCCAATTAAGCAATGAAAGAAGAACTTAGATTCCTATTATATAAATTTTTGTCTTCAATTTATTTTGGACATGTATTTTCCGAAAAGATCCAAAACCACTAGTATTTGTAAGGCATCAGGAAATTTTTTCCACTGAAAACCCACATTGAAATCCACATCAATTATTGTGGAAATCTGAATAGTTTCAATATTTTCCAAATACCCTGTGACGCATGGTATTTTCGGCGTAGATCCACAAAATTCGAGGATTAAAATATGTGGATCCATGTAGAATATATGGGAATGTATGGAATTTCACGTATTTCTGAACTAATATGGTATTACATGGACCGATCTACCTAAAAATTTCATGACGCTTGGTAGAAAATTTTATGATTTCATCGCACTGAATTGATACATAGATTAATGAATTTTTATAACTATAACCGGCGGTGATGATCACCGGTGACTGAAATTATGATGATCGACCAGCATTAAAAAA
>JADRCO010003412.1:0-10169 GCA_021464525.1 Rhizophagus sp. LPA8_4_AMF
ACTTTTTCAATGCATCTTGTATTCAATAAGTGCTACACATAAATATTTAATAAATGCTTTGGTAAACATTATGATGTAATTGAAAATTTTGGATGGAAATTTATTAAATGGTCTCTTTTAAGTAATTTAAAGAATATCCAGCCTATAATATAAGAAAATTTTAAAGATTCTGCTTGATTCAGAGTAACAATGTCCTTAGAAATTAATGTAAGATCTACACATTCTTTTATATCTTTATTTTTACGAATATTATGCTTAAATAGTTCATCTATCACTTTATAAATAATAAAATAGGCAACTAATCTTTGTATTATTATGGCAGAATGATTTTGTAAAATAACTTTTTGAAATTCTAAAAACCAAATACCAAAATATAAATAATTATTTAAATTCATTTCCAGATGAGAAATCTATGCAATTACTCAGAATTTTCCATTGTTTTTAGGAATTAATTTTAAAATAATATTTTTATTATCATTTTTTTATTTTTTTAACAAAGAAAAAATTCTATTATTATAGAGATACAAATTAAAAAACTGTTAACGTTCTTTTTGAAAAAGTGAGATCTTTTGATTTAATTAATGAACTTCTTTACTAAAAGATAATGTTGGAGTTTCAATTCTTCCTATAAATAGATTATCTAGAAGAAGAACTTCAAAATTTTCCATACAAAAGGGAATATATTGGATAATTATATAATATTATTTAATAAAGTAGAACACATACTATTATTCTTTAATACTTTTTTATAATTACTTGAAAACAAAATTAAAATTAAATATTTTTACACAAAGAAATATTAATTTATAAAAAAAACTACTTATTATCAAGTAAGACAATCAAATTCCATTTCAGTATAGTTTAATTTTTCATATATAGTTAACACTTTTGAATTCAAAAGTCATTTTTGTAGTAACCTGAAACTTATTTAATGCATGTCCATATCTTTTTAAAGTTTGTGTAGAAGAATCACCTTCAAGCTGTTAAATTGTTCCAAATTATCCTTCTAATATATCTTGTAATACTCAGTGTAGTTCAATAATTGAGTTTAGATATAAAATAAAAATCTCTTTTATTATTTCCAAAAAACCTTGGATTGATAAAAGTAAATCAAATTTGCATTATAGTGAAATCCAATTGCTATGAAATATTTGACAGTAAAGATTTGAATAATTTATAAATTTCTGAATAAAAAATTTGTTAGTATTTTTTTTATTTTGTTTTAATTCTTTTATTATTCACTTATTCTTGTTCCTGCCAATATTTCTTTCAGTTCATCTATTAAATTTATTGCATTTTCAACATCTTTGAATAGGGTATGCTTAACTGCATCTTACTTTATGAAGTAATATCATATTTTTTTGTGTATCAAAATTATTAGTTCTGTTAAAAATAAAGTATATGAATTTTACAATGTTTTTCTATTAGTAAATTTTAAATGATTTTTAACCATACAATAAATACATCATAATTTTATTGTGTAAAATCAAAAAATTTTTTGCAAATTTTTAATGAAAATAAATTAAAAAGTTGATAGTATAAAGAGTTACATGATTAGGGTTGCTATAAATTAATGTTCTACAAGTTATATTTAATATTTTTATGGTTTTAATTCTAAAAATTGATTTTTTTTTAAAAAAAAATATAATGCAGTGGAAAGTATTTAAAAATTCAAAGAATTAAATAAAGATATTTTTATAAATTGAAATAAAAGTACATAATTGGTTTACTCTTTTAAAGAAGTAAATCAAATATATGATACATTTAATTGATACAGTATATGAGACAAACTTTTTGTGTCAATTCATTTTTCAAATAAGTTTTCTGATTTGATGTAAATAATGTTAATCTATACTTCAAATAGATTTTTTTTTTTTTTGATTTGATATAAAAATATCTATCAATCAATTATAATGAGAATAATAGGTCAAAATCTTTATTTTAAAAAGGTAATTAAAAATATTATAAATTAAATAGACTAACTAGAAATAGTTATCTTCCCAATAAATATACAGTTTTAACTGATCCGAATTCTTTATTTGCTTTTTGAACTTTTACCAAATATTTATAAATTTGGAATTATTGTAATTGTACCAATCAAACAATTCTCCAAATGATAAATGACGTTTTGAACACATGGTATCATTGTGTTATGTTCTTATATTACAATGTTCTAATATGTTAACTTTAAGAATTACAATGTTCCCGAGTTAATTTATAGTATAATACGAATATGACACCAAAATTATCGATATAAACCAATACAATAATGGGATTCTTAAATTACATTAATGTAATAATAGTATACTAAATATAAAAACAATTAGGAAGCTTTTTTCATTTATAATAATTTAGGGAATTCTAAAAACTTTTAAAATTTTTGAACTATAAAAAATTTCGTACAGAATATCATGTGATCATAATGTCAAATAAAAAAATCGATTTATTGGTCAAAAATCGATTTTATTGGTCAAAAATCGATTTTATTGGTCAAAAATCGATTTTATTGGTCATTTTTAATCATTCATTTTTTTTTTTTAATTGAAATTCCCTTTTGAACCTTTATTGAAACTAATTGTATTGGTTTCTAAAAATTTATAATATCTAAAGAATTTATGAGAAAAAGGACCTTCGTTTTATTTAACCTATTTTATCTTATTTATTTATTTATTTATTTTATTATTATTATTATTATTATTATTATTATTATTATTATTTTATTATTATTTTATTATTTGTTTAATTTTTTTTTTCGTTTAAAATAATTCAATTTAAAATTTTTTTTTATTATTTACATTCAAAAATGTAAAAGATTTTAGCGATAACGAAAATATACGAAACAATTAAAACACGCGGTAATTCCGTTATAAGAAGGTCATTACAAATATTAAATAACAAGAAAAATAAAACAATCATCTTCATTTCTATTGTGTTACTATTGTTGTTAAAGGCTTTGAATTAAATAAATAAATAATATATATAAATATGGTAAACAAGCATGTTAAAAAAAATTATTATTATTATTTTTTTTTTTTCAAAGAAAAGCGGTTTAAACAAGATAATTAAATAAACCGGAAAAAAAAACAAAGTAAAATTTATCATAAATCTCTCTAAAGTTCGTTGTAGTTGTAAAGAAAGGTCGTTGTTTTTATGAAAAAAGCAGGATAATGAATTTTATTGGAGAAAATAATTTCTCTTCTTGGCATTTTTAATTACTAACATAAATTAAAACAACAATAATAATAATTAATAATTTAAAATAAATTAAAAATCAATTTTAAATTAACACGTTGTTAATCTTTAGAAATTTATTGGCTTATAAAGGTGAATATCATAGCAACAAGATAATCAAATTATAAGATAACCAAATAAGGTAATTACATGTTACTTTTTTTAGAGACTATACTAAAAAAAGAGACCCAACGCCTTATCTAAAGTTACAAGATGATCAAAAGATAATGTAAGATAATAATTTATTGTAATGAATATTCATTATAAAAAAAAAAAAAAAAATTACAAACAAACATGAGAAATATATATATAATCAGGTTACCATGACGTAACTTGATTGATTTTTACAGCTTTGTTAGATATTCGTACATTATCAATTTGATCTTATTTTCTTTTATAACAAAAATGGTATAAACGGGCTAAAAATTTGCTTCAATGAAATTAATTGAATGACTCGGTGATTTCCCGATTTTTA
The DNA here is from genome assembly GCA_021464525.1 of Rhizophagus sp. LPA8_4_AMF. Classification (NCBI taxonomy): domain Eukaryota; kingdom Fungi; phylum Glomeromycota; class Glomeromycetes; order Glomerales; family Glomeraceae; genus Rhizophagus; species Rhizophagus sp. LPA8_4_AMF. Next base: position 3,707 of record JADRCO010003412.1, read on the forward strand.
TGGTAGATTTGTTTGTTAGATCGTCCAGATTTTTTTTTTACTGGAGCACAATATTATAATTTTGAATTTTTAAAACCTAAAAAAAATTTAACGGAATAAAAGAAAATTTTAAAAAAAAAAGGTTTATAAAATGTAATTTCATTAACAATATGTTCATATGTTCATATTAAAAAAACTTTTTTGTCCCACGATCACAATTGAAATTATAAAACTGTAAAACTATAAAACTATAATAGGTCTTATATAAGTATTTATAAATAATAATGTATGATGGTGTCATAATAACTATTTTTATAAGAGATTAAATAAGAATGACAATTAAAATTATTACATGCATTACATATTTGTATATATATATATTGTAATCATTCATTCATACATGAGAAAAATATAAGTAAATAATAAAAAAGGCGGGTTATAAGTAGAACATGATTGGGGTAAAGTAGATGTGAGGAAACATACAAAATAAGAAAGATTAAAATATGGGGGAATTGTTGACTAACTATCACATATTTGTAAATAAAATATTTTTGTAAAAGGTCAAAGATCTTTTTTTTGTCTAGTAATCGGCGATTTCGGTAAGATCCCAAAAGAAAAAAAAAAAAGGTTCAATGCGGTGATACTATACATTTAATATTTGTTGTTTCATGTGGTTTTGTTTTAATGTTTGTAATTAGATTTCATACTAAGAAAAAAAAAACGCGTCAACCATCTTATGGTGTCAAAATGACGAATTATAATAGCGCGATCACAGTTGATTATCATTTTTCCCATAATAAAGCTAATTTTAATACATATCCTTCTTTAAATTAAATTGTAATTGTTCACTTATTTATCATGTGATTTAAACTGTAAAAGTAATATATATATATCGTTGCCAAAACCACATGTCAATGCTTTATTAATTTTGGTTTCCTTTTTAAGAAATCAAATAAATTAAAAATAATATAAATAATGTCAAAAAAACATCAATTACATAAATTACGTTAATTACATCAATTACATCAATTATATCAATTATATTAATTATATCAAATAAAACTTTATATATATTTATTTATTTATCATTTTATATATATATAATATCATATTATCACGCAGTCTTTATGTTACGTCAGTGCGCATATGATTAACCGTGCGCAGCAGATGATTATCATTTTATCCAATCAAAATTAATTGAATATAAATTAGGTAAAATTTATTTCTTCCCCTATTCCCTTTTTTAATTCGGAATAAGACGGTTCATCTTTAATATTAGTTTCATGACTTTCAATGACTCAGTTCCGATTGATCGATCATGAGTTTTGGGGTAAACGCTTTCTCATGAGTGTTGTAGCTAATCATCTGACACTTTTTTTTTTTTAAAAAAAAAAAAATCTCACGGATATTTTCATTCTAATCTTCTTAAGTAATAAGCAAAATAACCGAGACAATAGAAAAAATGAAAAAAAAAAAAACGCCACCCCCACTTAATAGTTTCCACAATAAGGACTTGTAAAAGTTTTATTCCAAAGAATAAAAAAAGAATGAGCTGATCCCCCTGATCTGATAAAAAAAATATTTTTTCTTTGTGTCTCAAACAACGACTCACAATCTCTTAGAGATAAACCAAATTAGGAAAATCTTATTATGAGGATCATCATCCATAAAAGAATAAAAAACCCTTATCTATTAAAATCTTTTTTTTGGCGTTACATATTGATTACCTATTATGGAATAATCAAAAAAGGATTTTAATTTATTGGTTTGTACATTGTATCACAAAAAAAAATATTATGAGATAAGTTACGTAATTATATTTTTTGGGGATAGATCATCTTGATTCAATTTTTATCTCGCAAACCATAATTCAGGTATCTTCAAAATTTTACTAGATCTAAACCTTGTATTCGTTCAAAGCTTTTTCTATCAAAGACCTAAATTAGTTCTTTTCTCCTTATTACAAATCAATATCTGCCAATAAAATGATATCAAAAGAACAATTACTCGTTTTTAATCAATTACAAATAAAGAAGTAATAATAAACCAAAAAGCCGTTAAAAAAGAAATCATGCTTTAATTATTAATTATAAGCACTAACATGCATGTTTTCAAAGAGAATATTGTGATTTAGTTATTTATGATTAAGAATCAAATGATTATAAAATTAAACGATACTATAATCCGAATATTATTAGGATATAATCCATTAAGAGTATTGTATATTACATACATCATTTACATTTTAGGGTTCTCTCTTTCAAAAGAGTAACAGTAGGGTAACCGACTGTCCGAGAAATTTTTAATTCAATTACCTTAATGGACTAATCGTTTTTTTTTCTTCTATCTCGATTCTTTGTATAACAAGGAATCAATAATAAATAATAATATGAATTATCAGTTCAATAATATCATGTTTCAAGATGTTGTACAATTTTTATTATATATTCCAGATCTGCAATAAATGTAAAAATTTGGAAAATTTTTTTGTTCCGATTTTACCGAATTTATGAACGACGTATCATAAATAGTAATTTAAAAAGTTATTATGGTATATATAATTTATATAATATATAATAAATATAATAATTATATTGATTTATATAATTTATAATTTATTTAATAATTTATATAATACATAATAAAAATAATACATAATAATTTTATATAATTTATATAATACATAATAATTTTATAATGATTTATATATAAATACAATAAATAATTTTATAATTTTTATATAATTATATATTAAAAAAAAAAATAGGGCAAAAATAGGCCGAAAATTTTTATTTTTTTTTTTATTATTTTAAATTCCTAAAGTTCACAACAGAACGCCTTAAATCTTAAAATCAAATTCTCATAAGGAAAAAAGGTATTTTTTGATCGATCAGCCCACTTTTTTTTTTCGGTGATTGTAAAATTATTTTAGTATAAATGATTTTCAAATAAAATCCTTATTTTTTTTTTTTTTTGACGGACTTCAATGACCGAATAAAAAAATTTTTATTTTTTTTTTTTCAATTTATATATATATATTTTTCAATTTATATTTTTATTTGTACATGATTACCAATTAAATTAACTCATGAAGATTCTTTTAATATTTATTGGTCATTATACTTTGTAATACTCTCAATAACAATCAAATATACAATATTTGGTTTAGTTCAGAATACACGGGAATTCCACGAATATGCCATGTAAAACAATTTATTACGTATCAAAATGATTTACAGACCAATAAACGATCGAGAGAATTACGACATTTAACTTTTTTGTACATTTTGTGTTATTTTAATAGGTGAATCAATATTAGGACTTTCGTTCAATAATTACCAAATATATTGTAATGAAAATAAACAAAAAAAAGATCTTTTTTCACTTTCAAAGGAAAAATAAGGAAAAAAATAAGGAATTCGGCTAGTGCCATTCTTCCCCCAACAAAATCTTATCTTTTTTTTTTTTATTGATTCCGGTTATCTTTACTAAAACATCATTATAAATTCTCCGAATATATTTATTTACACTACATTATCAATTGTTTATAAAAAAAAAAAAAACCAGCCAATATTTTTGTTTCAATGGATTTATTTTTAAAATCAACCAATACATTTTATTCCGAGTTTCTTTCAAAACTCTCACAACTCCGCATAATTTAATGACCAAAAGAAGGAAAAAAATAAAATAACTGATAAAGTAGTGTAACCTTTATATCAATGACGCAAGGAACATTGGGGTAGATTTCCGGATTTTCCTTCTGACGGAATATTCTGGAATTAATGATTTTAAATGGAATGTTACGGAAGTGTAACGGTATAAGCCATTCCCTAAATCATTGCTCGTAAAAAAGAAAAAAAGAATCATAAATAACATTACATTAAATTACTCATTAAACATGAATTAAACAATTACGTATCTAATTTCTCATTATGGATTAAATTTTCATCTACTCGAATACTTATATCCCGTTTGTGTTAAAGAATAATTACATCATAATAACAGGTAACGCGCATTTTTTAAACCGCGTGAAATTAATATTATTATTTGTTATGTATTAACCATAAAGGTAAAATTCACGATATAATAATAATGCACGTATTATAAAGTATTATAAAGTATTATTATTATAAAGTATTATAAGTATTTTTTGTAAAACAAAGTTATCTAAAATTAAAATATAAATATATATTTATTGGGCACGCGATGATACTTAATCAGCTGAATTAGGAATGATGAAAATAAAATTGGAAATAATGTGATTAATTGATAATCAAGATGTACAAGATGTGATGAGATAATGATCTGATTGATATGCCTTTAAGGGGGGTGATTCCCGAGAAAAAAGTGTGGTATCCGGCATACATCATAAGTATCTCTGGTCAATTATTACTATTTATATATTAGTAGAAAATAGTGTATAGCTTAATCAATGAATATCTATTTTTAACCATTTTAAAAAAAAACTCGATTTTTTTTTTTTTTTTTTTTTTTTTGATCGAATAACAAACAATTTACCGCACGACCCAATGATTTTAATGAACATATATGGGGAATATTTTTTTTTTTTAAATTAACCAAATATATATATGTATATATAAACATCCTAATAATTTTTCGGGTTTCAAATAGACCGGTCGGGACCGGTTAGAATTTTTTTTTAAAAAGAATGGAAGAAAGATTATCCATATATTTAACCTATTTTTCCTATTTTTCCTATTTTTCACATTTTTCACATTTTTCCTATTTTTCACATTTTCCCGAAAGTTAAACAAAAAATTCTTTTTGTTTTAAAAAAATTTTATATTTACAAAATTGGATAAAAATGTGGGGTGGCAGACAAGCAGACAAGCAGACAAGCAGAAAAAATCAAAAAAATGATAAAATAATAATAAATAATAATAATAAGTAATAAAAACGAGTATTACTTGTTGTTTCATTGGATTAGTAATCAAATTAAATAATCAAAAAATGCAGAGTATGCATCAAAATATGCAATGGTTAAAATTTCAATACATTATCAGACACCAAATATATAAAATTTCGCCCGATATTCTCAGAGTTAAAAACTCTTTTCCGTAACTTGACAAGTTTGATGATATTCAGATTAACTTTTATTCTTTCTTTTTTCGGGTTTCTTTTTTAAAGCCTCCTTCTTTAATTTTTTTATATTGTGTTTCAAGAGATAATCCTTTTTTGATTAATGACATATTATTTGTAATAAATATCAGGAAATTCTTGTGAATATTCATCTAATAATCAATCAAAATTATTAATTTCATATGAGATTTTCTTCTCTTAGATTTATCTAGCTGATAAGGGTGGCTTTTTTATTAGAAAATTCTTTATTTATTTTCTTTTTTTTTTCTCGAAGATTATTAAATTTAGAAATCTAATAAAAAAAATCATTTTTATTAAACGGTAAAAAGATAAAACGGAATTCAAGAGAACATAATGAGAAGGAGGTTACGATTTTTTATATTACGTCAAAATTGGTTGTTATTCATATGAGCATTGCATTATCTCGCATCAGTAACCATTATAGGAAATTCAAAAAAAAAAAAAAGTCCTTTTATTTTATTTTATTTTTTTTTCTTTAATTTAAGCAAGATAATAAATATATTATTTTAACTAATTTTAATCTCGTTTAAAAACTAGTTTTTTTAACAAAGCCACTAATCATTTAACAGCTTTGTTTGTTATATGCGCAGTTATTTGACAGCTCACATGTTTTGTTGAGGCTCATAGCCTCATATAATCAATTAACCGTCTATCTTTCCCTAAATTTATTAAGGATTTACTGTTAAATGTTCCTTTATAGAAAAAATGGCGCTATAATTCGCCATAATAAATAATTATCAAATCCTTTTAGTGTATTTTTGTTGATAAAGGAGTGTTACAAAGGAAAACACGGACTTAAATTTATACGAGTATATTATCAGATTACGAATTAAACTTATCATTGTGTGAAAATAAAAAAATTCATGCATGTAATTATTTGTCTTCACCCCTGTCAAGAAAATCACCTGTAATCCCCTGTATGAAATTTTTCTTATCTCCACATTGCAGATATTATTTTCCTTTGCTTTGGTCTTTGATACGATTCCCGCCGTAGTAAATCTCGAGGTAAAAAAAAAAAAAAAAAATTTATATATGTATCAAGAATCAACCCTTTTTTAATGGATCAAATATCACTTTTTCTTGGCATATTTTCGCACTAAAAGGTTAAGGAATTTATTCACGTACATTATCTTGTGTTACGTTCGTTCTTCGTTATTTTTAATAAAGAAGTAATATTTACTATCTAATCTTAATTCTTTATCTCATGTATTCGCCATGTACATCACTATTCACATCATTGCATTCTTTTTTTTATAAAATAAAAAAAAAAACTTTAAAATAAAAAAAAAAAAAAAATTTATAAAAAAAAAAAAAAAAAAAAACTTGAATTTAAAATTCAAAAAATAATTTTATTTTAAATAAA
>JADRCO010003413.1:0-10167 GCA_021464525.1 Rhizophagus sp. LPA8_4_AMF
TAATATTGATCAATTTAAAACAATATCGGTCAGTAAAAGTCTAAATGATCTTACTGGCTGAACGATAATAAATTTTATAATACTATACTTAAGCGCCATTTTTATTAAATTTAAAAATAATAGTTTTTATTCTGAAGACCAATTTAAGAAAATGCTGATCATACGTTCAAACCAATGACATTCTCACCGCGGCACCGCCATAATTTTCGCCAGGGACTGTACAATAGTAAAAAATGACATATAAAATTAAATTTTTCTTTCTAATACATGTAATATTGATTGAAATGAATAAAAATCAAATTTTTTTTCAAAAGGTATGAATATGCGGAAAAAATAAGGCTAGGTTTGAAATGAAAAAAAGATGCTATAATTTTTCTCTTCATACGCGACAATAGATTTATATAATCGCATTTTTTTAACAATATGTAACGGTAAATAAAATCATATACAAGCTACTTTATTTCACTAGGGGCAGTAGAATCGAAAAAGTCTAATAGTCTAATACAATTCTAAGTCTAAATATAATAGATTAACTTACCCTAAATCTAGATCTAAGAAATTAAAAATTTTTTCTATTTCGTCCAAGTGAAAAGAATATACTTTTTAGTTTAGAAGTCGATCCACAAAAATCATTGCTCTAAATCTATTATCGTACGGTTACATATGACCATAACATGATTTAATTTTAGTTATTTCATTGATTAAGCTTATAGCATCGGATAAATTATACTGAATATTATTGTTGTTAGTAGGAGGAGTTATTCATTTTGTAATAAACACTGTTTTTTAAAAAGTAATGTTATAATATCAAAAATACATTTTATTTATATTATATAGGGAGGCCTGTCCGGTCGGTTGATTTTTTGGTACCACTCAAAATTTACGAAATGAACAAGGCTAATATGACTTATTTTAGTATAAGTCAATGTATGATTGGTTCTAATTTTGCTACGTTGACCTATAAAATAAGTGATATTGCCCCCTGTACAATAATATTATTACTAATCATAACATTTAAAAGCTTATTCAAAAGTTTAAAGTTTAAATTTTTTTACTATTTATATTGAAAAAATGATTTACAAATTATACTATCAACTATCAAGTATAAATAAAATATCTATAGTATGTTATGATTAAGGTTGCGTGCCGTTATTATATTTTGAATTACAACCTAAGCAGGTTGTAATAAACATAAGTTGTAATTTGGTTGTAAATACTATGGGCGCTATTGTAGTGAACTAAAAGAGTAATATTACGTATTTCCTTGTAAAAATTTTTAATAGCTTCATCCATATTAAAATAAAGTTTGCTAAAATAAACTTATCTGTTATATAGATTATTGATAAACTTTCTGTCTTTCTGTTATGGTCAGGTCGTACAATAAGTAGGCAATATTAATTTTCATAGATTAATTTAATGGGTGATCGGCTATAAATTTTGCCACTGACGTGGCAAAATTTATAAACTATTATCAGTTATTGTTCGTCTCAGCCCTTTTTCATAACTTTATTTTATTCACCTCATCATTCGTGTTTGTTATTATCTTTTTCGACTTCTGTAACTTTAGGTTAAAACTCCGCGTTCAATTTATTAAATTCAGCCATTAATTCTTGTTTTAGCGTTCCACTTTTCCTTTAAAATCTCGCAAAGTCTCATCGTCTATATCTTCCTTGGGCGAACCAATTTTTTGAAAATCTTTATAATTCTGTTTGATAATCCAGGCACCATCACAACCCTCGTCTTTGATCGAACATTGAGCGCTTCATTAATTCTGTCTCCATTATGGAAATTCGCTAAAAACAGGTGTTTTCTATTAATCTTTTAAACTTCCCGTAAACTATTTTACATTTATGAACAAATTCTTAGAGAATACCATTTGTTCTTCTTTCGATAACTTCTTTTGAATTCTTCAAAATCTTGCCTTTATATTAATCTCTAATTTCATATAATCTCAGGAACCATCTCAAAAACAAGTTTAAAATTTTTATTTACGACAGTATTCCATTTTTCTTTCACATATGTTATTTTCGTAAAGAAGGTACATAACCGTTCTTACTGTTGGATTCTTGATCCGTAAACGCTTTATAAATCCTACTGTTTTAAGGCCTCAATCACTTCGTAAATCATAAAATAAATGACACGTGATCTTTGCAGCAAGTATTAAATTATTTGTATGCGTGTTATCTTTGCGGCGTGTTTTCTTTTTTTATTTTTCTGTTAACTTACTTTAGTTAGTCTTCTTTACTAAGTATTTATACCCCTAGTTAGCATTCTACAAGTACATGTTTTCTATATAATCCATTCTACACAAAGTTAGTACGGTTTTAGAATTAAAAATAAAAATAATGCAGATCTTTCGTTACATAATCTCTAAAGATGTCCGTTAGTCTCCCTAATTTCAAAATGAGTTGTTAAGTTCCATTTCCTTTGTTTTCTTATAAACGAAATATCCTTTCGATATAACTTGCTATTTTCTCGCAACTTTTTAATAATTCTTCTGTTTCTATGTTTAGTCTTGTATTTCCACTTATGTCTTTGGAAGTTTAGTAATTTTACAAAAGTTTGCCTATTTTATCCTTCAAAATGCTAACTTCCAATATTAACTCTTTTTTGCGTCCATTTTTTGGCTTTTTCTATGCTTTATTAAGAGTGTCATTCATCCTAAAAAGAATATTTGTTTTGATGACCCAAGTCATGGGAGCTTATATTTATATTTTTTTATTTAAATAACTTATATAAGAATTGTAAAACAACAAAACACCAATCAGAAACTATGATTATCCGAAATCTTTTTGGTTAGAATCCCAGTTCTATAAAAAAAATGTCATAATGAGTGAAAAATCTGATAAAGAATCTGATAACGCCTGATATCATGTTTATACCTTAGTAAATATAAATAAAGTGAAGATCAAAATCTGATAATTTTGATTTACCGAAAATTACACGTATAACCTAGATAGGGAAAGGGGAGCCCCTTCTACTATATATTACCCTTTTTTTTTTAAAAAAAAAAAATTTTTTTTTTTGGTTTTTTTTTTATGAAAATATATAGTCAAAATGACTTCAACCGAACCGCTTCTTTCTCTTTCTCAAAGGAGACCTAGTCTCTATAGTTCGTCAAATGGTTCTGCTTATGAAGCTATACCCACACGTTCTTCATTGTCAAGTGAATTACCAGAGGAAAGACGACTTAGTTTTGATTCCGATTACGAAGATAATGAATCTCATAAAGCTTCATTTGAAGAAGTGACTTATGAGGAAGAAAGGCCTTGGAAATATAAATTAATTGCTTTATTATGCGTTTTATCTTTATCTGGTAGGTATTTAAAGTTGGAAAATAGATATGCTAATTGGTAATATAATTTTTATTTCCTTGTTCTTTAGTGGGAAGTCATTATGCTGCTCATACTCTTGGCGCTCTAAAGTCAATCGTCAAGAAAGTATGTATATCTTCTATATTGATTGTTCACAATCACATGATGTTAAATTATTCTCTTTAATTATAAGGAATTAGGCATTTCAAATTCGCAGTATGGAGTTATTCAATCATCAGTATCATTGGTTAATACAATTCTGCCCATTCTTGGTGGAGTATTTATCGATATATTTGGCACCTCGATTGGTTCCATCTTGGCTACTTCTCTTATTGCTATAGGAAATGTATTTGTAGCATTATCAACTAATTTAAGATCGTTTGTTGTGATGGTAATTGGTAGATTCTTATATGGAATTGGTAGTGGGACTATTATTACAGTTCAAATGGCCATTTTAAGTCATTGGTTTAAAGGAAAAGGACTGGCTATTGTTGTAGGAATTCAGATTGCTGCGTCAAGAATGGTATGAGATATAAAAATGCAAAGTTGTATATATGCATGCGATAATATAATTAACCTTTTTTTTATCAAGTCATCATTTTTGGGCAATCTGACGGTGGTCCCAATCTGGGAAAGAACAGGATTTTATGGATGGGCATTTTGGGTATGATAAATTATAATTATTCATCTTAAGTCTTGTGAGCTTTAAAACTTATCCTTATTTTATGGTATAGTTTTCTGCGTTTCTTTGCATCGTTTCATTAATAATCAACGTCATATATATTCTTTTAATGAGAATACTTCATGATAAATTATCACAACAAGAAATGATGAAGATAAAACAAAAAAAACATTTTAGTCCTAAAAAATTATTAGTATTTCCTACTATTTATTGGATCTTGGTTTTACTCGAAATCTTATTGGGTAGTGCATGGACTTCATTTTTACATATTCACACGTAAATAAGATTATTTGCCTCATTCACTTTTATACATTAATTTATACTAGTGATTTGACTTGCATTTTAATTATAGGGAATTGATAAAAACTAGATGGAATAGCACGGATAAATATGCTGCTTATACTTCTAGTATTGCTCAGTTCTTACCAATATTCATTTCGCCTTTCCTTGGATACTTCTTAGATCGTTTCGGAAATCGTTCTTTAACAAGTAAGAATTATCTTATTTCTCTAACAGAACTACTTTAAAAATGATCCTATTTAAATTAATTTATATATATATATATATTTTTTGAATTAGTAATCGCGTCTTCAGTTTTTCTTACCATATCAATGTTTCTCCTTGGATTCGTAAAATTATCACCTATCATAATAGTTACAGGAATGATTTGTTTTTCAATTTCACTTTCATTAGGACCTGTAGGATTGCTGTCATCAATACCGATACTATTGCCATTAGATTATATTGGTACAGCATTAGGTGTAGTTAAATCGAGTTTGAATATTGGATCAACAATTTATGATATACTTGTTGGATTATTACAAGACTCGGACGAAGGCAAATACGGAATGGTAATGAGCTTTTATTTAGGTAGTAGTATATGTGCTATATTAGTATCTATATTGTTATATAGTGTAGCAAAAAATTGGCGTGATGGTATTTTGGAAATGAAAGATGATGAAAGAAAAAGAAAACATGATACTGTGAAAGTTGAAGAATTTAATCAACCTACAAGAAGGAATTATTTTTATATCATTACTTTTATTGTTTTATTAATTGTAAGTTGGATTTTATTCTTTTTTAAATTTTTTATTGATTAGATTTATATTTAAAAGTACATCAAAAGTAGCCTATGATATGCTTTGTGGGTTTAAATTTTCCCTTTAATATTTATATTTGATATGTCAAATTCAAATTCTTTTTTTCATATTTTAATTGAAGTGGTTAATATAACATCAGTAAGTTTTTAGGCAGTGTTTAGTGTTAATTAACACTAGTGTTGTTTTGAGTAAAAAAACCAATCCTATATTAACGCGTATTATGTGTCAGTTGATTTGAATTGTAAAAATCATTATGATCGGTGTGACTATTTCTTTTCATTAGACTTTTCGTCCTTCCTCTACTACTGAAGAACTGTCTGTACTCAACACACATGCACGCTTTCTTGAAAAGCAATCCCACACTCAACCAAATTTGTAGTTCTTATGTCAGCATAGTATTTTTTCTCCGTTATATGTGCTAATGCCCATTTAGATTTCTTTCAAAGCATTTTATTTCATTTTTGATATGTTTTTACAATAATAAATCAATAAATTACACGATATTCAATTTCACGTGATACCAGTGATCTTAACCACCTGTTATTCGAAGTAATTAACATAAAGTTAATACAAATTTTCTATAAATTTATTTTGAATTTACTATAAATCATATATATGATTACTTTAAATCATTTATACAGTTTCTTGCTAACATTTATATAGTTTCTTTGTATTAGCATTACAATTTCTATATTATGCTACACATTTTCTATATTAAATATATACAACTGCATTAAATTTAACATAGAGTAGCTGTACACCTACTACATTAAATGGTGGCAGCATGACTATTACATAGTCATGATTCCATGAGTTTCAGCAAAGTTCTTTAATTCTTGACGCTACACCCATTAACTTTCCTAACATAATACTTGCACCATCAGATGCAAATGACATTAATTTATTTGTCAATTCTAAAAAAAATTCAATTTTATTTAATTTTAAATTAAATAAAACAATAATTCAGTTAATATTAAAAAAAACTTACCTTTATTATCAAATAAACCAATAATTAACTTGAAAATAGATTTTGCATCTTTGTCCTTTAGTTGAAGTAATTTTAAAAAACAGATCTTAATATTTTCATGCTAATAGTATTTAATGTATATTATAAGATGGGCTCATATGAAATGTCAGTACTTTCATTAATTATTATACCAAATGCAGTAGCTTCATCTAGTTATTTCCAAATAGTTTCTTTTATTGAATTTGAAATAGCTGATAGCATTTCATGACCAGAAACATAGTTTTCATATGTAATATGATTAGAAATTGATAATAATTGAGGCATTCAAGAGCTCTACAAAATTGTATAACTTTAGATAATTTATTTAATGGAATATCATTTTCTGTCAGCTAAAAAACTACTTTCATTAAAGCGCTAACATGTTGTTGAAATTTATCTATAGCATTATTTGTAACTTTAACAAACTCCACCTTTGCAATTTCATGATTTATTGCATTAGTATAGTCTTTTGTAGATACGTGTTCTCCTAAAGCAGAAGACTTAAAATTTTTTGACCCTAATAATAATAATCAGATTTAATTTATTAATTTAATAAATTGTATTTAATTTTTAATAAAATCATTACCTTCTTTTCCAAATTTATTTTGCTTATTATAAGTAAGGTTGCTTGTTGAAATCTATTTAACCTAATGCTAAAAGTTAAAACCTTGCATATAGTGGAAAAACTGCAAAATTGCAAAACTTGCCAAAACTGCTGAACTTGCCAAAACTTGCCAAAACCTTTCAGCATAGTTTTAACATAACTGACATTAGTATTTAATAATGTTTTGACATAGTTTTGGCATATTAACAGTCTGAAAACCTGCAAAAAAAAAGAAAAAAATATTGTTAAAAGTTACTAAAAAAAATGATTAAAAAACTCTCCTTTTCCTTTCCCATTATCTTTCATTCAAAGTCTAGTTCGTCTTATTCGTTCCAGCATTTCTACAATAAAAGAAAAAAAATGTAATATTAATAATATTACTAAAGAAAAAAATAAATACAAAACCTTCCCTCCATTATCTCTAACCCAAAATCTGGTTCATCTAATTCATTCTGGCATTCTTACAATAAAAGAAAAAATGTAACGTTAATAATGTTACTAAAAAAACACATAAAATGAAATCTTTCTCTATTAGTACCTCTAACTCAAAGTTTAGTTCGTCTAATTCATTCTGGCCAGTATGTAAAATCTATGTGCACAATGTGCACATGTGCATCTTGAATTTTTATGTGCACAGTTATACAACATAAAAATGTGCACATATTATTACTAAAATGGATAAATTACATATAAAAAAGTCAATTTTACATAACTAAAGACTTATTATGATATTCTTAATTTAGTAATAAATCTATTAACTTGTGTACATGACTTTTAATTTAGATTTTACACACTGGTTCTGGTGTTCTTATAATAAAAAAGAAATGTAATATTAATAATATTACTAAAAAAAGCACATAAAAACGAATTCCTTCCCATTTACCTTTAATCTAAAGTCCAGTTTGTGTAATTTGTCTGATGTTCTTATAATAAAAGAAAAAAAGTAATGTTAATAACGTTACTAAAAAGAAGAATAAAATAAACCTCCCCTTCCATTTATTTTTCACCTATAGTTCAGTTTGTGTAATTTGTTCTGGCATTCCTACAAAAAAAAAAAACATTAGAAACGTTTTCTTATTTAACACACATCACATCTACAGATCTACCTAATAACTTTATGTATAAGTCCAGTCTGACGCCTTAAAAATCAAAAAGAAAAAAATTTTTTTTAAATTAAAAAAAAAATTTTCCCTCTACCCTATAAAAAGTATTTGTACTTAAAATATACCTATAATATTATTAAAATATACTTAAAATAATTATTAATTTTAGTTTACAATATACTTATATTATACTTAAAATATATCTAAAATATATCTAAAATATATTTTTAATGTACTTGTATTTACCCAAATACTTAAATTATACTTAAAATATACTTAAATTAGATTTAAATACAATATAAGTGTAATTTTTTGCATATTTTAAGTATATAAAAATATACTTATATTGTACTTAAATTTTAATTAAATATATTATAAGAATATTTTTAAGTATATAAAAGATATACTTATATTATACTTAAAATCTAATTTAAGTATATTTTAAGTATAATTTAAGTATTTGGGTAAAATACAAGTACATTAAAAGTATAATTTAGGAAACTCTCTCCGGTTGTGTTCATAACCATTTTTTTATTTATTTTTATTTTATTTTCTTTAAATAATACACTTTAAGCCTTTATAATACACTTTACAGTCAAACTTTGATATAGCGAACTCTTGATATAGTGATTTTTAAGTACACTTATAATTAATTTACCCTCGTTATAGTGAAGTAGCCAATTAAATTACTTAAAATCTTTACTATAGCCCTATAGCGAAGTTAAAGTCCAGAATCTAGGGTTCACTATATCAAGGGTTGACTGTATTTTTTTTATTTCAGTTTTATTTTTTATTTCTACTAATAAAATTTTAGTAGCGAACTTCAACTTTTGGTTTTTCTAACGTTTATTTTATAAAAGATAAATAACACATATTATCAAGAGCGAAAATATTTAAATAAATTTTATTGTTAATTTCACCAACAACAATGGCTATCTTTTAACATTATAGAGAGACTTAATGAAGCCTTAGAGAATGAAAATTTTTTATATTTTTTTGGCAACACTTCAGACTACACCAATGGACAAACGTGATATGAGTACTTAACTGAACTCTTAGGTTTTTTGGCAGCCTGCCCACTACATCATAAATTTGGAATATCAGCAAAAATAAGATGATATTTTGACTACCTCTACCTGGTTATTTTTCAAAAATCCCTTCTTCCTTTTTTCCTTCTTGCTGAAAATGGATACTTTCTATTTTCTGCTGGCAAACAACTCAAACAAAGATGATACCAAAATGGGAAGTTAGTACTCCCAAATTGGGTGGACTTTCCAGACTTTTTCTGAACGTATTTCTCAATAAGATTAAAACAAGTTTAGACACGCCTGATCACGTGCCTACTTCAGAACTATTTTTAGAATATGATGCAATAAACAACTCTCATTTGCTAAATCATTCGATATGTATAGAGAACACCATATTAAACATCTTTAATATACAACATTGGATTTTGATTTGGCGGTTCATTTTTGGTTTCTTTTATATGGCTAAAGGAATTAAAGACAAAGATAAAGGGCTAGATTCTGATGTGATGAATAACTGGAGTTCAGTATTCTTTTTTTATATATAGATTTCATTTTATATTTCCTTTATTTTTCTTTTTCGTTTATTTTTTCTTTTTACTTTTTGTTTTTTGTTTTTTCTTTGCTTTTATTTTTTATATAGAATCTTCTTAAGTAAATCTTTTATTTTTGGATAATTTGTTATGTTGAAAGGTGTGGAGCCTTATTCTCATTCTGATTTGTTTTGGAGGATAATTCACAAATGTTACTACAATTCACTTATATAAAGATATTAGATTTGCCGTATATGACAGTGAAAGAATTAATAACATTACCACACAATGGGCTGAAAGATCTCTTTTGATGTGTGAAGATTGTATTTTCCTATGGGATTCTTATTTTAGCAATTGTGCGCAGCAACAATGGAGTTATGTAAACTAGCGATATACATTTGCTTTTTGGAGGATCAGCAGGAGGTATTAAAATAGCAGTATAGCTGGTTTTCAAGCTCACCTTCCTCAGACCATAAGGAGCGTTTCTCTAAAAAATCTGGTTTATCCCGTGATTTACTTATACAAAAAAAAGGTGAGTTGACAGTGCACATATTGGAGTCAATATATTGATGACAGATAGTTTACAAATTCTTAAAATTCATCATGAAGTTAAACCAAATGGAATCTTGTATTTACTAAACAGCAGTACTTAATAAGTATTAAAAATTTATATTTATTAAGTATAAAAAAATAAATATTAAAATAGTATTAAATTTTATTATTTATTAAATATTTAATTTTTTATGTATTTTTTTAATACTTTAAGTTAACATTTATAAGCACTTTTTCAATGCATCTTG
>JADRCO010003414.1:0-10165 GCA_021464525.1 Rhizophagus sp. LPA8_4_AMF
AAAAAAAAAAAAAAAAAAAAAAAAAAAAAAAAAAAAAAAAAAAAAAAAAAATAGCAAAAAATTCTCTTTTTGTTGGCATATGTTACAAAATTTCAACAAAATGTATAATAATAGTAGAAAAATCTCACAAACCAAAAATGAATGATGATAGAAAAATCTGAAGATAAAAAATGCTAATCAAAAAAATTTTTGTAAAAAAAAAAATTATTTTCATTATTGAACTAAAAAAACTGAAAATAAAAAAAGATTGATTAAAAAGTTATTTTCAGTTTGAAGTGTAAAAAAAAAATAAAAAGTTATTTTTCAGTATTAAACTAAAAGACCGAAAATAAAAAATTAATTAATAAAAAAATAAAATAATAAAAAATTACTGAAAGAATAAAAAAAAAATATTAAATAAAAAAAGATAAATTGGATAGCTTGATCTGTTGTGGCTGATCGCATTATCCCAAGAAGATGGAATGGCCAAAATCAAATGATTAAAAAGAATAATTAAACTTTTTTTTGTTAAGATTATATTGCGGCAGTTCAAGTTCATCAACATTCATATTACTGCTGGAAAATCTTTCAGATTTTGCATTTATATTAATAAAATATGAGTGAGTGACAATACATATTATATACATTAATATTAATAATATAATTAATACATACATTACATACATCATAATAACTTTTAATTTTTAATTTTTACCTTTAAAAATTTCCAATTGAAATTTCATTAACCGGGATCATAAAAAATCCATGATATTTTACCTAAAATAAATACGTTATAGGTCAGGCACAGATACATCAAGCATTTCATGTTACACAAATCAAATTATTTTTACAAGAGGGTAGACTAAGCATCACCGAATTTTTTTTAGTTATTGTCCGAAGCGTAGCTGAGGACTTTCTGGTCTACTCCATATCAATGCATGCAATGTCTGTCCGCGTGCATGTCCAATAACATTTTAGGATCAGGTGTAATGCACATTTGTTTACATCTGATCTGTGTAACAATTTTGTTATTTTCTGGGTAATCGCATATATTTATAGTTATTTTTAGAAAATACGAAATCTTAAAATAATCTCCTCAATTAAATCAATTAAAAAACTTTATAATAATCACTTAAAATTTTCTCAATTAACAAATTTACATGTTCTTAAACTTTTGTAATCTACATTTAATTAAATAATAATAATTATAAAATAATAAATAATTGTGATAAATTTTATTGGTTGCTTGTTGTAAACAATTTTCTCATAAATAATAATTTCGAATATATATAAATTTTTTCTAATCAATTGTTGCAAATTACGTGTTAATAATAATCGTTTGTAAATAAAATTCGTAAATACAAATGTCTACCCAACCGCTTCATGATACACTGCGAAAATGAAAAAATAGAGCTGAAGAAACTGCTGAGCAACGTGAAATTTGACGTGCATGTGATAGAGAGAATAAACGTGTAAAAAGAGCATCTGAAACAGCGGAACAGTATGAATTACGATTGAGAAAGAACCGTGAACGTTATCATAAAAAAAAAGAAAGTAGAGTATTAAGAAATATTGATGAGCGACTTAATCATCAGCAGTATGAACCAGTTGTGAAGGCCGCCTTCCTGAATCAGACCGAAAGCTCTTACAAGATTTTTGCTCAAAGGTTAATAGCTTCACGAATACCTTTTGTCCTACATGTAAAGAGCGATTCCCATCTATCGAACTCATAAAAAATGAGTGTCATTGTTGCTATCATGATAATGGTGATCCAGTGAAAAAATTTTCCGCCAGAAATAACATGGACTCAGGTGAAGTCCCTGACGAATTACAAGGCCTTTCTGAAATAGAGGAGATGCTCATAGCTCAAATTTTTCCAATTGTCTCAGTATATTGCCTTCGTGGCGGTCAGTATGCGTACTGTGATAATGTTATCAACTTTTCGCAAGATGTGTCAGAATTTGCTACTCGACTCCCTCGAAATCCATCATCACTTGACGTTCTTGTAGTGCGACGTAACTCTGCAAATGGTGCAGCATTTAGAGATTTCATCATTCATTGTACAAAAGTTGCTTACGCCTTTAACTGGTTAAAACAAAATAATCGATATTATGCTAATATTGAGATTAACAATGAAGTATTGGAATCATTACCCAAAAATGGCCCAATTGAAGATCATTTACCCCAAATCGAAGGTACAGAAGACGATATTGACAATAATGATGAAGATACTGAAGACTCTATAAGTCGCGAATTTGTTCCTGCTCCACTTCCATCTCCTAATGAAGAACGTGCTATTGCTGATACTTTTGAAAGAATGCAAGATAATACACTTTCCATAATGTGGCCAAACATAGATGAGAACCCATTAACGAGTTTCAGACTCCTGGCTACATTGCTCGCGCCTTTCCAACTTTGTATCTAACAGGTAATGCAGATCTTCATTCAGAACATGCTAGAGATATCAAGCCTGCAGAATATTTTTCACATTTGCTTAAATATGATGATAGATGATTTGCTCATTACACGCACTGGCGTTACTTTGCTCTGAATTTGCAAATGCGATGGAGGGCATTGCAAGAAGGAAAAGGTTACATAAAGCAAAATATAATTAGCCAACAGTGTACCATTGAAGATTTACAAAAGATGTCGATGAAGACAGTTATCTGGCAGAAAAGATCGTATGATTTGGTGAAGGATTGCGTGGAACTCATCAGTTTTGGTTCAGGCGAAGATATGAACTGATGGACATGATTAGGCAAATAGGATGTGGGGTATGGTATTCTTTACCTTTAGTGCCACTGATTTCCATTGGCCAGACCTACATAATCTAATGCGTGATTATGAGAATCAGAGTTCATTATCTGAACAGGACGTAAGCAAATATAGATGGTAGGACCTAATCAACAATCCACATATCGCCGCATGGTTTTTCGAAAAATGTTTTAAAGTATTCTTGGAAAAAGTATTGATTCCTAAATGGAACCTTGAGGATTAGTGGTACAGGTTCGAGTGGCAAAATCGTGGAAGCACACACGTACATGGCATAGGGAAAAGGAAAAATGCACCAATTATAGAATGGGAAAGAATGAAAGAAGATGAAGAGATGATAACTAACGTGGTTAACTATTTGGATTCGTTAATTACTACGATTAATCCTGGTCTTGACTCAACAGTTCCTGATCGACATCCTTATCAAAAATGGCCCAAAGAGCTGCACGATGACCTAAAAGATTATATCGAATTAGTTAATAAGTTACAACGCCATACACAATGCAATCCATCATATTGTCTCCATGTAGATCGCACGGGTCAACAAAGTTGCAGATTTGGATATCCAAAGGAAATCACAGAAAATACTTACGTACGTGATGATAATAATGGAGAACCCGAATTAATGACAGCGAGAAATGATCTGTTGCTGAATCCACATGATCGACTTCAACTTCAAGGTTGGCGCGCGAACATTGACTTGAAACCGATTCTCACTATGAATTCAGCGTTATGGTATATATCCAAATATGCGAGTAAAGCAGAAAGGTGATCTGCATCTTTCTCCGAGATATTAAATAAGATCTTAAATAGTAGTGAACCTAATAATTCTTCTTTAAGTGTGATTCAAAGACTACTTCTGCAAACTGTCGCAGAACGAGATATTTCTGCGCAGGAGACATATCACCTTCTCCTTGGGCTACCTCTTTACCATTCTAGCTGGAAGTTTGTATCGTTAAACCTCAACAAAGAATCTCCTCAATGGCTTTGTGGTACTGGAACCAATATTGATAGAAACTTTTCGACAAACGATGAAGTCAGTATAACTGTGCAGTCGCCTCTACAAAAATATTGGAATTAACCCGCTGAACTGGAGAATCTTTCGCTCTTTCAACTTTACCTAAAGTACAATATTTGGAAAGGTCAGTGGAAAGAATGCAAATGTGAAAATATTGTACATATATGGCCACGTCCCTCACCTAGACGTAATGGACCTCAATGGGAAGATTTTTGTCAAGTGAAAGTTCTTATCCATGTTTGCCATCGTGATCTACACCAATTGACTGATAACAATAACATCTTGTGGTCGGAACTTTATAATCAGCATCTTGAAGAAATAGAAAACGAATCTGATTTACTTGGTCCTTCCACAGATGACTTAGAGACCGAGGTTAATGAGGAAGAAAGCGAACAGGAGTGCGATGAACTGGATGATGAAGAACAAATACGACTGGATTGGATGATCCTATCGGATATGAGACCAGGTGTAATCATAGAGAATTCTTCAGATTTGGGATTATGGAATATTGATATTAATTATGACTGGGCAGGCGATGTTAGACGATGATGTCTTGAACTCAACCTTGCAGACGCGCCTAACTTCATCCAACGAGCTCGTGAATTAGGAGTTGTTAACTCTGAGAACATCATTAATTGTGCAGCTAATTACCATACCTTAAATGATAACCAGATGAAAATATTCAAACGTATTGAATTTCACTATAGTACCTTAATCACGAACCCTGGGCATGTTGAACCTCTCAGACTTATTGTAATGGGAACTGCAGGGACGGGTAAATCATATTTGATTAATATAATTTGGGATCGTCTTCAAGAAATCACAAGAAGCCATAATAATGATACGTAATCACCTGTCCTTGTACTAGTACTGACCGGAGTTGCTGCATTTAACATTCACGGTATAACTATCCATTCGGCATTATCCATTCTGATATCGAGTGGTAACTTCGAGTTAAATGGTGATCGCCTGAAAAAATTACAAAAAAAATTAGAGAACATAAAATATTTCATCATTGATGAAAAAAGTATGGTTGGGTGTCGCATGCTTGCCTTAATCGACTTGCGACTACGTCAAGCCTTTCCTGAGCAGAAAATCAGGTATTTGGAGGAAGATTGGTAATTCTCGTTGGTAATTTTGGTCAACTCCCGCCAGTACTTGATGAACTTATGTACTCACAAATTTCTTGACGTGATCTGTTATTGAATGATGGCATTACAATATATAGACAGTTCTGTGAAGTCTATAAGCTCAACGTTATCCAGCGTCAGTCAGGGAATTCTGATGATCAATGTAATTTCAGAGACATATTATTGAGAATGCGGGATGGTGAATTCACGATAGATGACTGAAAAGTGTTTTCTGCATGATTTTCTGATGCACCAAATGTATTGGTTACTGAATTTTCAGATGCCACGTGCGTCTTGCCTCAGAGGGCAGATGTTAAAGAATTCAACATTAATAAGCTTAGATCGTTAAATAGCCCCGTTGCTAGAATCAATGCTGTTCATACTGGCAATAGCGAGGCACGTAAGGCTGATTCAGAATTGGCAAAAGAACTTGAAGCTGAACTATTGTTAGCAAGGGATGTGAGGGTTATGCTCAGGTCGAACCTATGGACGGAAGCTGGTTTAGTCAATGGGTCAGTGGGTACTGTCCGAGAAATTGTATTTGAAGAAAATCAGTTACCTCTATCACTTCCTATTGCCGTCATAATAGAATTTGACAAATATTCTGGTCCAGCTATTATTACTCCTCAAGGTAAAAGGCTAGTTCTGATTTCTCCAATTAGGCACACCTGGGAAGGAAAGAAAGGTACTTGCTCACACTTGCAACTCCCCATTTGCCTTGCGTGGGCAATCACAGTGCATAAGAGTCAAGGTTTAATGTTGCAAAAGGCTGTAATAGATTTGGGTGAAAAGGAATATGCTGCTGGACTTTCATTCGTAGCAATTTCCTGGGTTTGTTCACTTAGAAATACCCTCTTTAGAACGTTTTCTTTTGAAAGACTGCAACGTATTAAAACTTGTAAAAGACTACAAGAAAGACTGTCTGAAGAAAGAAGGTTAATCTCTCTAATTACTGATATATAATTGTAAATAATTTCTTTTTTTTGTGAATAAATTTTATTTATCGAATATAATAGAAATAAATCGAACATTTGTAATGTAGCACAAACTCCTAACTTTTTTATATCAATATATATTTTTTTTAGCGTTACATTTTTATTTAGTGTTACATTTTGGTTAGTGTTACATTTTATTTAGTATTACATTTTTTTTGCGAATCATTTTTTGGCTATCTATTTTTTGTGATGTATTAAGAACATGTGATTAAACGCTTCGGACACTTCAACGGTTCCTGTTACCTAGTATAGAAAAGATGGAGAAGAGGAAATTTTGGGATCTGTACAAAATTCTGAAACTCAAAATCCTACAGTGCATTATACCAACACTCTAAATTCCAAAATGCAAAAATCCTGAAATGCTATGATCCCGAATTGATATAATACCGAAAGATCATTCTATTATCCCAAAAGTATTACAATATCAAAATTTTATAATTCTGATGATTCATAAGTCCAAAATTCAAAATACCAAAATTACAAAATCCCAGAAATTTATTAATACAAAAATTTATTAATTACAGCCAATTGCAAAAATGACAGACCACCCAATTCATTTTACTGCACGTCATAATTAATCGGCATAATTCAGGCCAAATTATAATTCCAGCCAGAATTACAGTTTCCATTTTAGGAAATATCATTAACACAATGATTCAAAAGGAAATTTTGAAAGCTGGAACGGTTATTGCCAAAAAGGAAATGATCAACATTCCGTGTGTGAATTCTGGCCAAAATTATAACTTGGCTGGAATTACTGCCGATCAGTTAAGACGTGAAATTAATGAAAATTTTAATTTAACGGAATCTTGCGAGAGGAAATTTGGATTTGTCTCGCCCTATTTGTCACTTAGATTAGATAAGGGTTAGTTGGTTTAAGGAAATATTAATGGCTGTGTCTGAGCTTTTTGATGGTTACATTGGAGAGTTCCAAATTTTTTGTTAAAACTTACCCTATTTAACCATTCAGTTTATTATCAAAAAAAAAAAATATTTATTTATTAATCGAGTGTATGTATTTTTTAACCATGAATATAATTATTTTCATATTAAAGAACGATTTCACAACGGTTCTTGTTAAATAAAAATTGGTATATATAAAATATATAATATAAGATTTAATTAATTTATAGACCTAATTTAAGTGAGGGAATACTACCAGTTAGAATATTTATTTGAATAATTTCTAATATTCATATGCCCAACATCAATCTGATTTCATAAATTATAATTGAAATAACTAAATAATTATTAGATTTGCTAGATTTACTCATGTATTGTGAACCATAAGTAATAATTAATTACACTAGTGGAACATGTAGTTTACATTATAAAATATTTGTATTATTTGCATTTTAGTATCTAATTTCTATTATTCAATTATATTAATTAGCATATTTGCGAGTCCATTCCCTGGCAATAGCTTCATAACGAGTGCAATCAGTTTTATATACATGAGCAATTTCAGGTTCAACTGGATCATCTATTAATATTAATCGTTTATATTGGTCAAGATAAGAGAAAACATTCAAGGAAATGTTGAATAGGATGATAGTATAATAATATACCTGGGTTTGGATCAATCAAAAATGAACTAATCGACAAGAGTACTTGAATAATAAAAAGTTGTTTAAACTCTTACATAAAAAGAATTGCAACAGTCTTTGTAGCAGAACTACCTTTTGAAATTGTAAGTCATAGTGACCATTGTTCCCTTAGAATATCCAGGCTTATACTTCCATTAATGTTGATATTCAGATGATATACTTTTGTTGTAAAAACAATCTAGTTTGAACAACATATGAGTATGTAATTAAAATACACAAAACCGTATAAATCAAAATGTACCTTTGGTGGTTTAAACGGATAATCCATAGGAAACTGAATATTAATGGAAAACAAACCTCCTGAGTATGGTGAGTCATACTAATAAAAGTTACAGAAATAGAGTTGAGTGAATCTTCTATATATTTGTATAAAATTTAATATGTAAACTAACAAAAAGTACTTACAGGACCCAAAATTGTCCCGTGCCAATGAAAAAGATCATCTTCAATAGGACCAGCACTACAAAATGATGGTGGATCACGTTCTAAGTCACGCAATTCCTAGTGGAAGATATGTAAAGAATAAAAAAGGACAGCAAATTAGTAACGGTAACTAATTTGCCAAAAGTCTCAGCTTAAAAATTATGAAGCAATAAACGCACTTTATTAATTCTTTTTATTGCCATTTCGTCCACTAAAAACAAAAAAATTAATAAAAAGTAAAAAATAAAAATAAGGTTATCTTTAAAAGCTTATTTACGCCGAAATACTTTATTGGTAAAATATTCCCATTATCACAGGTATCGTTTTTTAATGAATCCTAAAAAGGAATTTTCCTGCTTTTTATTTAAATAAAGAAATGGTGCAATAATATCACATGGATTTTTAACATAAAAAGAAATCTGATCATTTATATAACCGAGAAAAGCAAATTGAAATCGCAAGAGAAAGGAAACAAGGAAATTATTCTTTATATGAAGGATTGGAAAGCATTAGGGAGCATATAATGTTTGGTAAAGAAATCCTGGGTTTTATGGTGTATGTAATCTGGGTGGGTAAATTTTTTTAAAACATTTCTTGTTCTTTCCGTTACCTTTAAAGGTACGGAGTTTAGTCCTTTTTTGTAATTTTTACCTTAACTCAGTTGTTGTTGGTAGTCTTTTATGTATTTAATTTTCTACTAAGTCTAGTTGTAAGATTTGTAGTCATATATAGTTTTACTATCCCGACCTTGTATCTACAACTTCACATCCTGTAATCTCATTTCTTTGTCAATAAATTTTGCGCTCTGCGCCCTTTGTGAACTGAAAAAAAAAAAAATCACATGGATTTTTAACCTTTTATAATCAGTATTATTTCATTTTTAAATTTAATTTAGTTATTTTTTTTTGCATACAACTAAATTTATATATCGTCTTTGGTGCTGCGCCACATTTTCGATAAAATATTACATACATACTGATGATTTAGCAGATACTGTACCAAATGCCGCACAAGACATACCCCTTTAAAGGGTACTCCACTTAAACTTCAACATAATTAATAGTTAGTTACTATAAATCAAATTTATAAAATTGTTATGTATTAATTCTTTATGGTACTTCCAAAATGGAAGTTGTATTCAGGGTATTGTACAATATTTAAACCAGGTATTTTGTATTATGCATTCGGTACAGTAATTCACAAGAATATCAAGGAGAAATAAATCATTTGAGTATAGACTGTATAAAGAAACAGCCTAATTAAAAAACAATATTCAGGAAATTGAGTAATTAAATAGTTAAGTTGAACCATCCGTCTATGTTTTACGCTAGTACTATGTAAAAATTACAAGACAAATAAATATCTCTTGCCAATGAAAAAGGCCATCCTCAAATACATTTTTATCTAAAAGAAAACTCTTGCAAACTGTTTGCCGTTCACTGTGTTCACTGTTGTTAATGAAAGTACAAGAATATCGATGATTTTTCAAAAACCAGAACCCCTCAAATTTTTACGTTATTAATTTCAACAAATTTAGTTTTATTCATCCAAAAATTCCTTTCTGAAAATAGTATCAAATTGGTCTGATTGAATTGGGTAAAAAATTTATTCTTTAGTTCTTTATTTTCTATATATTTTATTGTAATTTATCAATTTTATAGATCCTAATGAAATTAATCAAGATTTGGTGATAATAATAGTGAATGAGCCATTTTTCCTTTTGTAAAAATCTAAAGTTTAACCAACTCATTATTGTTATTATTTATAGTTTTTATATCGGTTTAAAATAAATTTAAAAATTATTATTTTAGTAAAAACTAGTGATGGGGACCGTTAGAGGGTCTGAAGCGGGTTCCATTTTTTTCGTTTTCTTCCCAATTATAAGCTTGATGCAATGACGCATGTTATGTTGTTAGGTGTTTCATTTCCTACTTTTTCGCTTCCAAAATGCATCAGCATCATGATGTGTACATGATGTTTGATCATTCATGTTTGTGAGTTTAGGCTTTATTAATAGAAAAGTTTCTTCAACAATCAACAGTGAAAACAATGAAACAATATACTATAAATTTATTTCTTTCTTATTTTTTTATTTAATTTGTATTTTTTAAATAATTAACTAACGCAAAATAGACTAACATTTAATCTGAAGTCTAAATTAGCTACGCTGTAGCGTCATGAAGTAGTGATATATGAATATTATTAGTATATTTAGTATAGTTATATTATTTTATATTTAGT
>JADRCO010003415.1:0-10164 GCA_021464525.1 Rhizophagus sp. LPA8_4_AMF
AAAGATTATATGATGGTTTCATATTATTGTGAAAATGGAAATTTAAGAAATTTCTATTTAAATGAATCTACTTCTGATATAAAACTTTATAGATTATCAAGAATTGCAAATGGACTGTTAAGTATCCATAATGCTGAAAAAGTCCATAAAGACTTTCATTCAGGCAATATATTAGAAGGTATATTTATAAGTGATTTAGGAATGTGTCAACCAGCAAATAATAAAGAGAAATCAGATAAAAAAGAAGGAGTTTATGGAGTATTACCTTATATGGCACCAGAAGTTTTACGTGGATATCAATATACAAAAGCAGCTGATATTTATTCATTTGGAATAATTATGAATGAGTATCTTTCTGAAGAAATTCCTTTTAATGATATTCCTCATGATCATATTTTAGCTGTTAAATATGTAAAGGTCTTAGACCAAAAATTTCTGAAGATATTCCAAAATTTCTTGTAGATTTAATATGAAATATTGGGATGTTAATGCAGAAAATAGACGGAAACCGTTATCGAGTCCGAAGCGTAGTTATCATTGCACATCATCACATGCCGGATGGACAACAGGACATTTGTGAAACCGATACGAATATAGTCCTTCGTTACACTTCGGAGTTCGGACTAATTAGTAAAGAAGGTATGACATAGTAGGTAAAATCGAATAAATCTTAATGGAGCTTCGCTCTTGTCTATTTCGTCTTAGCAGCTTTGTTCAGCTTCATAGGTTAAATTGAAAATCAACCGGAGATTTGATATTGATGCTCCGTAGTTGACTATTGCGTCCTAGCAGTGGCGTGATTGACAAGATCATCAGGAGAACATCGGCATATTGCGTTTATTATTTTTTTTAACGATGACATCATTTTCTTTGATTGTTGTAAAATAAGCTTTTTTATTGTCTCTCAATAGTTTTATTGTCTATAACTTCGCACTAATTTATTGTATTTATTGTCTTCTCTTCAACGTACATTTGATATCCAAGGGATACGCTTCACTTTTCATGAAATAGCATAAGGAGCATTACGGGAGTATCTTATGTGAAATCAGCATGTCGTAATTAGGATTGGTGAATTACGCTAATTTTGGGAATTTTGATGTAACTTACATGTAACTTACAATGTAACTTATAGGTAATTTATGCCAAATATTATAGTATTTATAATTATATAAATTGTAAAATATATTACTTTAGTAATATATAATAATTTGAATCAGAATAGGTTTAAAAATTCTTTATATATTGGATATGTTACACAAATTCTTGTATCTTAAAAATGTAATTTACCAACCCTAGTCGTAATTAATAAGTACGCCTTTTCGAAGAATATAAAAAGGTAACGCTTACAGATTTGTATCTTTTTTCCACTTTACTCAACTATGGAATCCCTTGCGAAACTGACAATGCATATTATTAATCAATTCCAAACAGAAGACCTAAATCGAGTCAAAGATCAGAGACCCGATCCATGTTATATATGCAACGGACCAATAATACATACAATGGAAGGAAAGCTTGTATCATTTATTACTTTTCCGTGCGGACACACCCATCATACTATTTGTGCATATACTCTGAAGAGTTCGTTTTGTCCATTTCCTAATTGCAAAGAAGACATAGGAATTTTTATTGTGGATCGCCGTGGCATGCAAGAAGATGATGAGCCCAGTACAATTTCACTTCGTGAGCAGAGCTCAGATGAAGTTGACGAAAAATTAGTCTTTCGGAGGTTCCATCGTTGAAAGTGAAAGCGTTTTTGAATCAGTTGGAGAGTAAAGGTCCGGATCTTGAGTTAACGGAAATAGAAGGAGACGTGGAGATGGATTGTAGCACGAGTTCAGTCACATTCGAGTATCGTATCTTGAATAAGAAAATAGATCGAGCTGAAGCTCATTCAAAAAATAAAGGTCGTGAACTTACTTTTTCGAAACAAGAAGTAATCAGGTGCTATTACAAGTTTGGACAAGTTATGTCTACGAGACTTGAGGAATTAAAGAAAATACATCCAAACAAAAGTTCCTGCAATATATTAAGTAGGGAGATTAAAAAGGAGTTAAATGATGTCCCTCCGAGCGTCATTAAAAGAGAATTAGGACCGCAAGAAACATATACAAAATTTTTTCTGAAAAAATACGCTTGACCACATTTACCGCCTCATCCATCGGAACATTTACAGATGACGACATTAAATAAATTAAAGGTGAAAAACTAACAAGGAGAGCTTTTTCAAGTTGTCGCCCTAGATTCTATCTAGAACTGGAGGGACTAGGAACTATGTTCCTAGATGTAAAAATATTAAGGCGCTGAGGAAGGTTCAATCTCACGTGCTTTAAGTTACAATACGTTGTCATGTGATATCGATACCAAAAGGTCTCATCTCATGTGCTTGAGCGTCTTCCATGCTTATTTTTTATTAAAACAATCATACGTAATTATTATAATCCCGTATTTTTTTATCTTGTAAATTATATGCGTTTTGAAGGATATCAGTCATGTTGCGCAGTTGCACGTGGTTTATCTGAACGAGGAACTACGCTAACTATAACTGTAGACAGAAGTATGCAAAAATATTCTTCATGACGGATTAAAAAATTCGTAAAATAATATTAATGCCTGTTAACATAAATGTTATAAGTAAAATAAGCCTGTTCAATTTCTGATTGATCAGATTTTTGATCGGGATTTTGGGTTGAGGACGATTGATTTTATGCGGTGATTAAGGATGAATTCTGCATGTGATAGTTAATTCTGTGAAATTCTGTGATTTGATCATGATAAGAACAAAATTGTTTTATTAATTACAATTTATTAACAAAAATTTTAATAATTTTTATTGTGATTTTAATTCTTTAATAATAAGCAAATTACCCGTGATCGAAATCGGAAGTCAATTAAAATTTAAAAATAAATTACTACGCCTAAAACTTTACCATATCGAGCTACATTTACATATCGGTACAATTTTTATTTTACTTTTTTTATCTGTACAACATTAAAGGGTCACTAATATTACTAATATCAAAATCTGTTTTGTTGCTTTGTCTAAATAACCATATTACTTTGTTTGAAAACAATCAATTAACATTTAAATGAAAGTGAAATTGCATGCATGTATTACTGAACAACCAAGTCACAAGGCACACGGCAGGTTTGTGCGACTGATGAATATCTCACATATACCCTATCTTCAGTATTTATTTCGCAAATAAAATTATCATCTTTTTTTTATCCGAGCCTATTATCTCTATAAAACGCTATGCCTGAAGATATTGGGAAAAAAGACGCAGAACAACTTGTCAGTTATTTGCGTTCTGTTGAGGACCTTGGACTTAACGACGAAGAATATGAAGCCATTCGCAGTAATGGTATTAATGGTAGTGCATTCCTTAAAATGAGTTTAAACGAGTTCTTGAAATTAGTGAGGTATGGGCCTGCGATAAACCTTGCGGACTTAGTCCAGAAAAATTTGAAAAAAGTTTCCTCGTTGCTGCACGACTCCGATGATGCAGGAATCACCATGCAATATAGACCTCAATCACCCAATTTTGATCAATCCAATATTCATTTCGAGAATTGCGTGAATGAAATTTTTGTCAGATTAAAAAATTACGGGGATTCGTTTATAGATTTTCCGGAAGCAATGCGTAAAGAGTAGGGATTGGAATCGATTCTAATTTTGAGAATCGATTTTAGAATCGATTAATCGCGATTAATCGAATCTCAAGTGATCGCTGGTAGCTCAGGCCAAGTTTATAGTGCTGGCCCGAATTACAAAATTTGTGTAACACAATCAAAATTTGTGTAACACGAAAATGTGCAACAAAATTTTGTGTAACATCACTTACTCGGTGGCTAAACTATTTATCCGAAGTCACGTGAGTTTTAATTTTGTAATTTGAGCCGGCATTATAGATTCGATTTTTTTGGTGCGATTTTCGATTAATCGATTCTGATTCGATTTTCGATTAATTCGATTTTGGGGGAATCGATTCCAATCCCTAGTAAAGAGTACGTCGTGACAATTCTTCATGCTGCAATAAATATTGCAAGAGATCTTACACAAAAAGATTTCAAAATGTGGCCTGATTACAAAGTAAGGGCTAATGATAGCATCGAACTGGTCGACTTCGCAATCATGGTAATTGGATAATTGTCTCGGTCTCGCAAATTTCTCGGCATTTTTCGAGTATATATTAATACTGTAACATACTCTCATTCCAGAGTGCCGGGTACCTTATTTGTTTTGTTACACTCAAGAATCCTGCACAGAATATTAGCAAAGTTGCGATCCAAATGAACAAGAAGAAACAAAATCGGGATTTTGATTACATCTATGGTATTTACACTACAGCTCGGGACTGGAAATTCCAATTTTACACTGCGGAAAAATCTCAGTTCGAGGATTATCTACTTAGCATCAAATTATACAAGCCCGACCTTCAAAAGTTACGTAATGATGTGGAAGAGGTGTTAAACGTAGTAGTTGAATCATTAAAGCAAGGGGCATGTGCTGATGATACGGTAACCGATGCGACCGATGCGACCGCTAATGCATAGAATCTTCGTCATGTAACACACCGCCCTTCGTAATTATTCTTGCGTGCTTCTATCGTATTAATAATAATTTTTTGGCAAAAGTGATCTGCATGACAAGTTGTCACGCGCACGTGACTGAATCTTCTGAAATACCTGTATGTATTATTAATGTATATTTTATACAATAAAGCGTAATAGGACAGGCCATCTTTCAAATTTTTTTTTTAAACAGCATGATCAGTGAAGTCAAATTCAAAGTATATGAACAAATAAGTCCGTGCATATGTGGCTTTAGTCAGTTTCACTAAATTTATTTCTCTTGTTTCGTGATCATGGCCATGATCTACCGTTTCACCACAATTGTAACAGATAAATATTTATACGCTCATTGATAATATTATTAATACATATCTGGCTCATTTCCTCTGTTTCGGGAAATGAATACCATCCCTCATAAAATTTTATCCGTTCATGAATGTGTTGCCCATGAGTGAAAGCTTTCATCATTGTCTTTCTAACATAACAACCATTGTACTATATGTAAATAAATTTTTTTTCCCCTGAATCTACGAATTCCTGTCATTCTATATTAACATAATTGATTATTAACGTAAAAAATCAGATTAACATGATAATTTATTATCATTATCGAATATAAAGAATTCCATGATTCTAAAATACATAGAATTCTGTGAATTTTTTCTTACGTTTATATAAGAAGGTGGAAGTGTATCCATCGTTAACTAATGAGACTCCCCAGAAAAAATGTGTAACTCATTATTACCGTCTTTCATTCACACTACACAACACAGCTTAATCAACTTCTCGCTCTATTAAAAATGATATATGGAGACGTCTCACAACTCGGAAATAGTATCCACTAACAATAAAGAAGCGAGTAGTGTTCATCCTGAAGTAGAAGAACTATCGAATCGAGAGGTAGCCAATTACACAAAGAAAAAGGATCATCAACGACTGAAAACAACTGCAAATACGACCCCCCGGTGGGATTAATACTCTTAACAGGTTAGTTTTATAGTATCTTTCTGAACGAGAAAAAGAGATAATTGCCCGTGAAAATCTATTGCACCAACAAGAAGAGGAATATGCGAATAAATTGGAACAAGCGAAATTAGAAATTCGGAAAACAATAACCAAACAGATTAAAATGGAAAACGAAGCTTATCTTAGTGCTGAATCCCAACGTTTGCAAGATGAGCATAATAGATTTGTGGATGGTATACGTTCATTGAAGAAAAATCTGGAGGATAATAACAAAATACAACGCATTGAATCTCGTGAGACTACCATGAGTAAATCCTTAGAAGAGAAAGATAAAAAAATTGCACAATTATCTTCTTCTATCGCTTTATCTAAGGGAGGATAGTCGGGGGGATAAGAAAAACTCTCTCCTCTCAGAAAAGTGCATTAATATGTTGGAAAACCAAATCGAAGATTAGAAGATATTATCTCCACAAAGGAAGAAAAAATTATTACTCTCTATGATTCGTTTACTTCTATCGTGTCTAGTCAGGCAAATGATAACCAAAAAAATACAGCACTACATATGAAAGAGATAGATGGAACAATCTGCGAAGTAATATTGAGATTGACCCAGAGATTCGAAAAAAATATACTTTCCGAAGAAAAAATGTGATACAAGGATTACGCCCGATAAAGTGCGAGATAGAAAGATAGAAAACATCTACAATTTAGCTAAGCAAAAGGGATATATGGGCTAACTAAATAAAGAGTCTCACTTTTTATTTGGTAAGAAATGAACAAATATCAAGAACCTTTTCAAGTTGTTGTTCTAGTTTTTTCACATGCAAACTATGCTCGCATAAATCAGTGAAAACCACTTCGTGAGCAGAGCTCAGAGTGACCTACGCATTTTTTTTTTTTGTCTTATTCTCTGCAGTAAAAACTACCCTTTGAGCTTTGTGTACGGAAAGAGGATAGTCATATTTATTCCGTTATAGTCTACCTTGAATTCACCATTTACTATTGGTTTCCATCCAGCATGATGAAGCCAAGGAGTACCTAACAACAATAAGAAAGGTTCATTTTTCTCTTCTTCGATAACTGCAAAATCATCTACAATCTCAATGCGATTATTCACCTTGCCAGTTCTAGTATGATGG
Source organism: Rhizophagus sp. LPA8_4_AMF (assembly GCA_021464525.1). Classification (NCBI taxonomy): domain Eukaryota; kingdom Fungi; phylum Glomeromycota; class Glomeromycetes; order Glomerales; family Glomeraceae; genus Rhizophagus; species Rhizophagus sp. LPA8_4_AMF. The sequence continues at coordinate 6,681 of JADRCO010003415.1, forward strand.
GGACATTATAACTTGCGCCAATAGTCTTGGCCAAATTTCTAAGGACTGAGATTTTGGAAGTATTGTAATTATCTATCTCCAATCCTAGTTTATTGGCGAGATTTTTCTGTAATTACTGAGAGATTCGATCCAGAATCAACTATGGCATATGGAATTGTCATAGACTTATTAATCTTGCATTTAATTGTTGCAACATCATCTGGATCCTTTAATCGAATAAAATTGATTTCAAAAGGATTAGGCCATTGTATATCATAATTCTTTTTACCTGTTTCCATGTAATCTGTTCCACACTCTTTATTTGAATTTTATCAAAGAGGTACAAAGTAGTGGAACACCGTTCTGCGTATAATGGGCACCGTTTTTCTGATCGCAAATAATATTACTACATAATGGTTGGTTTATTTTATTTCGCTGGTTATACATTTTAATTTCCTGATTAAATGTTTTATCAGGCGTATAAATCGGAAACTATTGTTTTGAAGCTGTGTTTATTTTTTTGCTCTATTACTCTTCATTTCTACTTCTGCTTTTCGTTATCTTGTCCTTCGCTATTTCTTTGAAAATGATTAACAATTTCAACTAAAGATCCATGTACTGTATAATGCAGAGACCGATCCCATATTTTTTCCTTTTCTTTAATAGAATAGTTTGTAGTAAAATGGGATAGAAGTTGTTCCTTCAATCCTGCATATTCTTGGTTAATCAACAAAAAAATCTCTACTAGAATTTCATTAGGGCATTGAGAAACCAATGAACCTATTAATTATTTGAATGATGCCCGGAAATATCTTGTACAATATTTTGTGTAGAAGGCTTTTCTTGTAATTTATCAGATTTACGTTTTTTCTGTTTTTTAGAATGATGCTTTTTGTTTTAGTTACTTTTTTTTCATCCTGCAAAGTTAGGGATTGGAATCGATTCAATCGAAAATCGAACCTCGAGAATCGATTTTCAGATTCGATTAATCGAATCTTTTATATTATATATATATGTCTGTGTCATGCTACATTACACAAATTTCAAAAAAGGAAATTATCGTGCAAATAAAATTGGCGCGTGTTACATTAGGTTATACAATATTCTGAAAATGGAAAATTTTCGGGTTGATCACTTCACTAGAATTTTACTGGCTGAATCGAGTCGCAATTTTGACCGGCATTATAGATTTGGCTGGAGAATTGTTAAGTGCCAAATATTAATAATTTAATCAATGTTTTTATTAATTTTATGAAATTTTCTTTGCCAAAACATAATTATAGAAACCATAAGATTATTTTTACTAAACTAAATTCATAAAAAGTTTATTTTTTTAGATTCAATTTTTAGATTCGACTAATCGATTCTAATAGATTTGATTTGATTTTTGATTTAATCGATTTTGGTAGAATCAATTCCAATCCCTACTGCAAAGGAAGTGAATGTTTCGTTTCTACTACTATCTGACTCGGGCTGAAGATGAAGCATATGCATTGTTTCGTTATCCGATGACTCTGAAATTGAATCATTTTCTGTAACTTCAGTGCTTTAGTATTATATCTTAGTGGAAATTTTTATGGGTAAAATCAAATAAGCAAAAAAAAAAAAAAAAAAAAAAATTTAAAAAAAGTTTATTATTATAATATATTATTTATAGCTTATATAGCTGACGCTCAACTATGGTTGCAGGATGTCATCATGATAAAAAAAAATTACGATAGAAAACCTAGGTTAGCTGATTTATTAAACATTAAGAAAACTTAAAATTGGTTGCAAACAAGCAAACAATTTTAAGTTTGCTATTATCTTTTATTGAAAGTAATTTATTTTTTTATATTTATTGTTAGTTTTTTTATCTGAATAAATTTTTAAATAAAAAAATTTTTTTATTCTTTTTAAGAAGTTATTTAAGACTTCAATTAATCCAGAATTATTTGATATTTTCTTTCATGAAACAAAAACTGCAATCATATCCGCAGTATCACCCCAGAATAATATTGGTTCATTTATCATCTTAATGATTTTCTTTTATTTCTTTCCAATACAATAAGTTTAATAGAATATATGTTTACAATCTTAAAGGACAAAAAAATAATAAGGATGGATTTAATTTTTCATATAATTTCTCCCACGTTTTACTAGTGACTTGGTTAAATCGAATTTCTTGTAAAATTTGAAAAAATTCTAAATCATCTGAATGTCTTTTTGGTATACATAGAATTAAAGACATAAAGAATTTTCAAGATATGATTTAAAAACAAATGGTGTATTTACGGGTGGTAATTGGGTATTTTAAAACAATTAACTTTTGGTCAATTATTATTCTATTACATTATAGTAATGATCAAATATTTATCCAAATCAGTTTTTTATTATGATAATCACGATAGAAACATCATCAATTTTTATTATTCTATTTTTTATTATATAAAAAATTACAAATTAAATTTTTTTTTATTAATAAAATGAATTATTTAATATTTATGAAAAATGATTATTAATTTTTTTAAAACGATCAGCATTTTTTTTTTTTACAATATATATCAGTTTTTATTATTAGATAAAACAATTTTTGGTCAATTATTATTTTATCAATCTAAATCAGTTTTTTATTATGATAATCACGATAGAAACATCATCAATTTTTATTTAATTTGTAATTTTTTATTTAATAAAAAAAATATAATATTGTTTTTATTAATAAAATAAATTGTTTAATATTTATGAAATGATTATTAATTTTTTTAAAACAATCACAGATCAACATCTTTTTTTTATTATCAATATACAGATCATGATACAAAGTTTGTTAATAATCAGATGAACTAAATTTCATAGCGTTGTTTATTTTGATTGACCGTTGTAATAAAAAGTTGTATTCCCAAAAAGGAAGGAAGTAGGTCTTAATTTTGTTAGCAAATATAGCAAAACAGGGACCAGTTTTAATAAATATATATAAAACATAATTTAAATTTCATTTCATTTCATTTCAATTAAATTCAATCTTCAAAAACGGACAGTGATTGTTTAAAATTTCGCAAAATTGAAAGATGATCATCACATCACAGTAATGTAAAAATAATCTAAAAATTTGTTTCACATGTATAAAAATTGAAGCCGCATATAGTAACTTAGCTATAATGAAATCACATTTTTTTATTATGATTATAATTATAAAATTATTTTTTTTATTTGTTGTTAAATTAAAAAAATTGAACGAATTGCACTTTCATAATAATAATAAAAAAAAATAAATTTACAAAATTGAATGGAAGATGATCATCATTTACGTCAAAATGAAATAATCTAAAGAAAATTAAAGCTGCATATAGTAACTTTAAACAATGAAATCACTTTTTTTTAAATAAGTTTTAATAAAAGGATTTTATAATTTATCGCCATGGCGATGTGTCGCAAGTGTCACGTGCCATGTCGATCATTTCCTTTTTGGAATATTTGTGAAACCATTTTCACCAATTTTTGCAGGGAGCAAAATTTCCTTTTT
>JADRCO010003416.1:0-10162 GCA_021464525.1 Rhizophagus sp. LPA8_4_AMF
TTTGGGATTTGGGATTGGGATTTGGGATTGGAATGGGATTTGGGATTTGGGATGGAATGGGATGGGATTGGGATGGGATGGGAATCCCATCCCATTTATTTGGGCGGCAAGTATAATTGTACCCTAAACAAAGAAAGATTAGTTATTGAATTTACACTTAATCACGTGGACGAAGAAGCAATAAAAATTTCAATGAAAGAAAATTTAGGCGAAGTGGTAAATATCGTTAGAATTAAACAAATAAATAAGATTTACTAGTTGGAGAAGTAAGTAAAGGGGAGTCTATTAAATCTTATAGAAGATAATTTAGTATCGAGAATGATTATTAATTTCAGATTATAATAGTACAGGAGTCGAAAGAAACACCTAAATACCTTGTAACGTTAATAAAATAAAAGAGATAATTATTTTAAATAATAGTGGATGGATAAGAGAAACTTGAGAAAAGAATTATAAGATAGTGATTTCAATGAAAATATAGATAAACACAAAGGAAAAATTTTTTCACATATTAACACCGTGCATCTACTCAATACTCATTATTGATTATTGGAACTTAATTTAATCGGTATACAAGAAAAGAAAATATAATTAATATATGAAATAACGGGCATGTCTCATCTAGAATAGATAATCTACTAGATCATTTAATATATTAAATATAGAAGAAGAGATTAAGACAGATCATAAAGCGTTATTAATTGAAATCAAAATAAAAGAAAACATAATAGTTAATACGCAATCAGACAATACGGACAAATTTAAAAATGTAAAATTGGATGAAGACCAATGGAATCATATCACGATATGAATGAAAGCGAAAATCGAGGTCAACGATAGTATGGACGAAGGATGGTCTAAATTTTTTGAGATATTTTCGAAATTAAAACAAGAAAAAGTAGAAATGAAATTAGAGAAAGATAAAGCAAAAGAAGAAAGAGATAACAATGAAGGGTAATTTTGGAAAATTCAACAAAAGAATTAATTAAAACTATGAAAAAGTGGCAAGCAGGATTATCAAATAATAACATTGAAAATGGAAAGATATATATATATATAAACCGATAAAAGATATTAATCAGGAGATATTTAAAGAGGTATGTTCAGAAGTTACGATAGACGAATTAGACGAAAACATTAGGCTTACGAAAAATAATAAAGCGCCAGGGGTTAGTGGACAACGTATGATTTTTGGAAAAAGAGTAAAATTGAGACAGGAAAGTATATAGTTAATATGAGAATAAAATTTTGAGAGAAGGTTAATGGCCGGCTAAATGGAAAGAAAATTTAATTTTTCTAATAAAGATAAAAAAGACTGGAATAAAGACCTTTCTTTAACTCATCCGATTACATTTATGAAGCAATTACTAATTAAAATTATAATTTATAACTAATAGATAGACTCAGTGATATACTTAGTAACAACAAAATTTAATAGAAATTTACATTGTTGAAGATGGAATTGAATTAGGGCGTTCTCACGCATCTCCCTCAATGAGATGAAATTGACTAATGAGATTTTGCTCAAGTATTGCGATCAATTGAAGTAAAAACAGATAAAATTGGAAATCAGCATCAACCAATACTTACAAATTAGGATATATTATGCTTTTTTGGCCAATCAGAGAAACTTTATGAAAAAAAAAGATGGTCTGGACCTCCCTTTTTTATCATAACTCACTGATCTGCGACTTACTAATTAAATTCTGTTTCCGATTCATTGAGTTAGGTGCTTGAGAACGCTCTTAATCCTATTTTTACGATCCATTAAGTAAATTGGAAGAATGTAAGTCGGAAATTTATTGTGAAACATAATTAAGCAATCATTAAATATATCAAAATTAAAAAAAGACTTGAGTACTTACAAAGGTCAAAAGTTGGCGACACATGATCGACAATGTCTATTGGATATGTGTAAATTTTAAATTTCAGGAGTACCATCATTGCATCATTGTTAAATCATAAACACCAATAAATCAAATGATTCATCATTATATCAATTAAATTGTCATGAATAATAATAATTATTTTTTAATTGTCAACTATAATTAGTAATCACTATCTTATTATACAATTATTGCAATTATATTCTTTACTGATATTTTAAGTCTGTTTATTAATATAATGATGTAACGATATTTTGCATGATAATAATTATCCCTCAATTTTTCGCATCAATCTTTCAGATCATAATTTCTTTCAAATATGACAAAAAAAAAAAATAAAAATAAAAGACACCAGAAAAAAAATGAACACATTACAAATAAAGATGAAAGTACAGAACAAGAAGGTAAACAAATAGTATTTAATCTTTATACAAAATTTCTAGTTATTTACAGTAAATATTTACTTTTGTATTAGAAAATATTATGTCATCAACTCTTCTCTCACAACAACCAGAACAACCAGTTGTTGAGGAATATGAAGCAGAAACCTTAAAATCTCATACTTTTTCAAATGTAGAAAATCTTAATAAAGGTAATAGGCAATGTTAATTTTCAACACCAAAATTTTGATATATACTAACTAATATATATTAATTATTACTTTTGCTTACAGAACTAAAAAAAGAGGTTCTTTTGCAATTTGAAGATGGGAATATCAAAAATTTATATGAAAGGATATGAAAATCTGCAAGTAAAATGCCAATATTTACAACAAGAGGTCAAAGATTTACGAATTTATAATGAGCAATTACAATACGAAATACAGATTCTAAAAAACGAAATACAGGTTCTACAAAATGAAATACAGGTTCTACAAATAAAGAATGAGCAATTACAACATGAGAATGACCAACTCTGATACGAAAACAAGAGATTACAACTTTTAGTCTCTCAATTATTGATGGAGATTGCAACACTTAAGGAAAAAGTTAAAAAGTCAGAAGAAGAGGTTGATGAATTGCAAAAGAAACAGATGATATTAGAATATCGAGATTGGACTCAAGCTTTTATGAGAGTCCTAGTAAACGAATTTCATGAGTTCGGCAGTTATACAGATCTAAAGGAGACAATTGCCTCCGAAATATATGCAAAAAAATTTGAGCACCAATTAGAAATGCTAGAGAATTTGAAGACCATTTTGAATAATTATGATCTAACACCAGCTGAACTCAGAACTTTAATAGGACTTAAACACAAAGGCAACATGGAATTTCATATCAATAAAGATCAACCCCTTTATGAAGCAATATCTGAACTAAATGTAATGGAATTTCTACAAGATCTAGAAATATACAAATTGCCATTAGGAAAATTGTTGCGAGCTTTGGAAACAATGAAGGGCTCTAATTTGGTCCTAAATTCTGTTTTGCCATTTCAATAATTGATTGGGAGTTAATTTTATGCCTATGTATTTTTTCAATATTAAATATTGTTTCAATAGTATGGCATTGTAAAACTGCTTGAATTGATGCTTATGTAATAAAAATTCTTCATGTGTTTACAATGTTTGCTTTTATGAGAATAAGTAATTAATCATCTTTTTGATTTGTGGACATTTATAAAGCAATAGAAACATAATTAAATTTCAACAATAAAAATTTACATATTACGTATTTTTCTCAATAATAATAATATTTTTACATCTTTTTAATAATAAAATTTTGCATTCCTTTGCTAATAAAATGTATTTTCTATTGAAAACAATTTATGAACTGCAGAATAACTATTCAAATAATCTCGCATCATCTTCAGAAATTTCTTCAACGCTATCTGATTCTTGCCCTATAAAAAATATGCATACGACTAATACAGTATACTGTATAATTGTATTTATGATACAGTTTACATTTATGTTTACTGTACAAAAAATATCAATAACAAAAAATACGTCTGCCCTATAAAAAAAGAATGTCCGGAAGTTGTCAACGAAAATGTCCAGGTATATGTGAATATGTCCGGAAAATGTATATCTTTTGACTTAAAATAAAATTGAGCAAACATGTCGTCCAGATTTTTTTTTAATAATTAAACGTCTGGAATTTATACGATTTTCTATTTTTTTTTCAATTTCAATACAAAAAAATGTTCGGAAAGTATACAGATAAATTTTTCAATAGGAAAAACGTTCAAAATCATTGCTTCTGGATAATTCTAACTGGTTAAATAATTAATAAATAAAATTGCAGATTTAAAAACATGATTCTTTATTATTCAATTATTACTATTATATTATTAATAAAAGTTTCATTATCTGTTATGATCATTACCACCCCACCATCTCCATTACCTCCTTCCACCATAATTACCACCTCCACTTTTTTTTCAATGATTTAGTTTTCTTATTACATTGTACTGGTTAACTAAACTATTAAATTTTGTCTTGCGCGTGGTTGACCTGCAATATTATTCCATCTACCGGTACCAAACGTATCCCAGTAAATCTATATAATAATGTTTATCAATATCTGATATATTTCGTTTGTCTTATTTCATCAGTAAATTAAAATAAGACAATTACTTGGTTGGTACGGCGCCTTACATTAATCAAAGTACGGACTTGATCTTCAAATTTTACTAAATTTATTTCTAGAAATGTTTGTAAAAAAAAATTAATATAATTTAGTAAATACTAGTAATGAAAATCCAAAAATAATTTAGTAGTACTAACAAAAATACAAATAATTTAGCCATTAGTAATATTAGTGATTATACAAATAACTAACGAAAATAATAATATTACAAAGAAATATTATAAAAATAATATTGAATAATAAAAATTAAAAAAATATAGACAACGCTCACATTTTATAATAATAAAAAATTATTTTTTAATGTAAATTTCATTAATATTACTACATTCAAATAAATATTAATTAATATAATCTCCGTATTATTAAATAATAAAAATCTTTTTTTTACAAAAATATTGATCAATTTATATTCTGTTTTTTAAATAGTATTCTAAATAGTATCCTTTGACATTACAAATGAATATTCATACGAAAACCTTAAAGCAAATGGTACAGATCAAAAAAAAGATGAAAAAAAGATTTATCGACCAAAATCTATATAGAGATGTTTATATTACCTGTAATCCTGTATAAATAAATTGTGCAACTGTGCCTGATCTATTCCATAGTTAGAAATTTTGATCGGTAAATTCCATCTTGATTACTAAATTTGATTATTTATTTTGGTTAGGATTGAAGGTCCCCGGAAGGGTCCATTCATATGATTCCGATCGGGTATCCAAATTCCACAACAATCTTCGTTTTTAAATTAAAAGAAACTATTTTTTATCTTTTTTTTAATAGTTTTCTTTATAATTTTTTTTTAAAATTGTTTAATAAATATTAATATATTATAATTAATTTAATTTTTATTATGATTTATGATCTAGTTGAATTTTCTTAATATAAAATTTTTTAGACAAGTTTTTTTTTTACACATGAAAATTTAATTTAACTAATATAAATAATTTTGAATTGTGCAACATTTGATGCGTCCATATTTTTACAATTAACAATTTGGTCGTTAAATTCATGTTTGATTACTTTTCTAAAACTAATGGATAATTTTACTACAACAAATTTTTTTTTTTATGATAAAAATTAAACAATTGGGGAAAGATTTGACCTATTAATTTTAAGTTACAAAAAATGAATATAAATTTCCTTTCCTTTTTAAAAAAAGAAAAAATTTTTTTATAATTTTTTTTTATTATAATGATAAATACAAATACATTAGATTAATATATTTAATAATGAAGTTTGGATCAAAAAAAAATTCTATTAATATTTATGCTGTATGAACAACGGTTAAAATAACTACATCATGAATGTCTACTAATAATATTTTAATCATCCTATAATTATATAGTTTATAGATATACCATAAGTCCATAATATCAATAAAATACCAAATATCTAATATTTATTTATATAAATCAGTTGCGAAGTAACGAGTAGTAAACTAAAAAAGTAGTACATTCACAGATTCATAGTGTTACATTGCGTAATCAAAAAAGGAAAAAGTAGTGACGAAAGGTTGAATACATTTCAGTTTAATATAAAAAATAAAAAAATATACGTTTAAACTCATTCGCCATCACTGCATCATCTATTTGCTTATGTATTTATTTATTTTATTTGAATCTTGCAATCAAATTGCCGATACTATTTTATCAAAATCCTGATTTTATTGTTTTCTATTAAATCAATTTTTAATTAAAATTTTCTCACGAATTAAATCATGTAAATAATTACACAGCCCATCAGTACTTTGATTATCTTTATATATATATATAAACTAATTTTTTTTTTTTACTTCATATTTTTTTCCGTTTTTTTTTAAGCAAAAATATTTTTAAAGATATGTGTATTTATATTTGCTTACATAATGTAAAAAAATATGTAGATATTATTTTCGCAAAAAATTATTTTATTCGCAAATTAGTGTACCCTAGTTACTAAAAATGTTAACCTGGTAAGAGGGATAAATCTTAGATTTATTTCATATCATATATTTGGAAACATAACATGTTTAAAATTTTACATTTTTAGGAACAATCATTCTAGGAATATTTTTGCGAATATATTTTCATTCATTCTCAGGAGAAACTCTTCTAACTCTTCTCAGGGGCAACTCTGGAAAAATTCACTCCTGGAAATATTATTAACTTTATTTTCTTGGAAAGATTTATTCTTGGGAATATTAAGTAATAGGAAAATTCATTTCAGGAAAATAGGGAGTCATTTTCATGAAAAAAAAGTTACTCGCATGTCATTTTAGGAAAAAGTTGAGCTGTTCAATCAAAGAATTCAGAAATATCCTGTTTATCAAAGAATTTGGAAATAACCGGTAATGAAAAATTTATAAATATATATACATGTCAATTTTTCCTCGCGATCTTTTAAATCATAATTGTTAATTATGCATTCTCTATCTCGTAGTCAAGGTATATTTATTTTATTATAAGTAATGATTGATTGATTTATTTTATTAAGAAAGCTTGGATTCATTATTATAATAGCGATATATACAACACAAAGAACGCGAAGTCCACAAATACCACCACCAAGTCAAATTCCACGAAGTCAAATTCTATGAAGAACACGAAGTCCAAGCCCTCAAAGACTACCACCAAGTCAAATTCCAAAAAGATCGCTACGAAGTTCAAGCCCTCAAAGATCATCACAAAGACCACTAAGCCTCCAAAAATCATCACAAAGTCAAAGTCCACAACAAACCTATGTATGTTATAATTTAGTTAATAAAGATTGTATGAAATCATTATTAATTTTAGTTCTAACACATCTTAGAGAAGGGAAAGATTATCATCGGTGTCTTCATCATTGTCGTCATCTTCAATTCGTGATCAATCTTCAAATCTTTCAACCCATCATGGAATTCTAAAACCAGTAGGAAGCTCGAAGAATATTTGCAAAATTCTTCATTTAGATAAACGTATATACCAAGGTTATCGAGTAAGTTTAATGGTAAATGACAGTTTTTATGTTTAAATAATTTAATTAATATTTAATCTTTCATTAATAGAGTGACTTGCGAGACTTAATTAAAGCCGGTATATTAGATTCTAGAAAAAAATGGAAGGATCAGGACTCGAAGCAAATTTTAATTATAATAAAAAGAATACAAATTTTGTTTGTTATATTCTGATTTTATCGAAAATAAATTTCATAAATTTCACACTGACGCTAAGTTGTATTAAGTTGTTAACGTATAAATTTGACAAGTATTAACATGTAAATTTTGACTGGTGTTAATGTGTAAATTTGGCCGGCATCAAGATATAATTTTGACCAGAAAACCGGCGCTAAAAGTGTAATTTTGGCTGGTGTTATAAGGTGTAAAATTTGAGACGAACGCCTAAAACGTATTGAAAATGTCCGGGTTTATTATGAATATTTGTAAATCCAGAATTTGTCCGGTGTTTATCCAGATTATAATGGATATTTATATATAAAAATGAATCGTTCAGGATTCCAACATATTCAGGACAGATTCCGGACATATCAAAATTCCGGATATATTCCAAACATCCGGAAACGCGCACGTTTTGGAATACTTTCCGGATGCACTAAATGTTCGGAATTTGTCTGTAAATATAACAGGACAATATTGGGATAAATACCGGATATTTTTTTTTCATAGGGCTGATACGCATATTAATTTATGCGTTGTTTGTAACGTAAACATATTTCTACTGCATATCAGTATTTTGTCGCTAATTTATACAATAGTATGTTCGCAAAATAAATGTATGGTATGGTTATATATTGTATATAAATTCGTACATTTATGATGTATCATTATAAATACAAAATACATACAGTATATATAGTAAATGTACAGTATAATACGAAAATGATAAGCTTTCACAATTATTTTTTATTATTATAAAATTTGATTCACATTTACTTTTTTTCGTGATAATTTAACATGTTTTTATTTTCTTTTACCCCTGCATTTTCCTTTTTCATTTAGTGTCCAATATTTTTTGAAATATTTTGATCGATATCTATTCCTCTTTTTAATTCTGCGGCAGACTTTTAGAAGAATGAAAAGAAATTAATACTACTACAGGCCCCTAAACCATATTTAGCAGTTCCTTTCCTACTACTCATTATTTCGTACCACACACTAATCTTGTCTAGCTAATGATTTACTATGAGAATTATTCTTATGATAAAAGTTTTTACCGTTTGCCCACAAATCTTTCCTATGCCGTAATCACTTATTTCAATTGCTATTATATTGCATACTTCGTCTAAAGTTAATTTTCTTCTCTCATAATTCTATCAACAATTTTTATTAAACGAGTCCAAATATCATATGAAATACCCTCAGATGATACATTAAAACGAGCGAGAAGTTGACAGATGAAGTAATTGATTCCGCTTCATTTTGACTAACTATCCATGCTGCTTCGTGGCATCTTTTTTCTTCATAGAGATCATTAACGATTTGGTCGATATTATTAATCCTATCTGCGCCTCTGCGACAAAAATTCTGATACGTGCGTTGATTAATGTTATTTCCGCAGTATAATGGGAATCGATCTCATTTCCGTGTAAAGTACTTTAATTTCGTTATCGATTTTTTGTTTGACAGTGTACATAATAATGGAGATCCCATAAGCGCACAGATTTTCTCGATAAAAAAAGGATGAGGCACCACCATAAATGGAATATTTTCATTAAAGACATCTACAATGAAAAAATTGATTAATAATTTAATATAGTATTTTATATTTCAGGCTACTAATACATTACGTATACCATATATATGAGAATATTCAATTTACATAAAGTTTTAATAAACTTATAAATTCATGATAATTAGATTCTTATAATTGTATCCATATAAATAAAAAGAAATTAAGTAAAGATGAAATATTTAACAATTTATTATAGGATGCTGGAATATATATGAAAAAGTTAAGGGCAGCCATACTGTACGCATATTTTCAGAGCTGGAATTGTGATAATTTTGGTCAGTGTCCAAAATAGGTAATAACTTTCAACCAGAAATTATCTAAAAAAGTAATGATTTCATGATTTTTTTTTTGGCTGGTTGTGCGCAAACTCGTTTTATGTACCTTTATTATAAGGTTTACTTATTATATAATATTTGGTTACAGTATATAGTTATTATTGTATAATTGTGTTTTTTTAGACCTAGATGTTTAAATTTTGAATCTTTTGTCAATTTGAGATTTTATGGAAAATATTGGACAAATATCATGTGATCACTGATCATTTATTTTTTCTTGTTGCACGATTGACATCGATTTCAACCATATTGGAAACAATATTTAAAGATGATATTGTTTATTTTGTGTTGAGGTAACGAGCACTTGGTGTAACATAAAAATATATAAAAAATATGACACGCAGTTTAGCGCTTTAAATTTTTTTTTTAAAAAAAATTAAAAACAAATAAAAGAATAATAATGTTATATCATTACGATGTGTGTAACAAGTGTGATGAAGAATACTCAGACACAGATATAAAATGGTGTAGACCATGTCAAATAAATTATTTAAAGAATAATTTTACAAAATGGACAAGTGGAAATGAAGAAATTGATGATTTTATTCAAAAAATGCAATTAAAAATTAGATATTATGATACAATAATTGAATGGATACCATATAATCAATTTATTGATGTTAAAAAAATAGAAAAAAATG
>JADRCO010003417.1:0-10161 GCA_021464525.1 Rhizophagus sp. LPA8_4_AMF
ATTAGCATGCAGGTATTTTTGTCTATGATACAGCATGACAAGTCAAAGTATATCATGGACATGGGTTGAAACCATGGGTGAACTATGAAGGATATAACCTAGACACTTGAGACATGAAAAGTAAGGTTAGAACACTTGTCGATCGGTTGAATTGGGTGGTTCCTTCGTAATTCTTTTTTCTTAAAAAAAAAAAAAAAAATTTTCTTTTTTTTATTTCCATTTCATTCCCCTTTGGTTTTTTAGAAAAAAAAAAAAAAATTTTTTTTATTTCCACTTCATTGATTTTGTCTTCCCCCTTTTTTAGAAGTCTTGAAAAAAATATTCTTTAATTAGACTTTTTTTTGTAAGTTTCTAGGACAATAAGGACTTTTTTGTAGGACATTTAGACCTCTTTTCTTTTTATAGGGCGCCAGGACTTCCTTCTTTTTATATGACGCTGAGCTTCTTTTTTTTATAGGAACGTCGACTCTTGAAGACATGAACGAACCAGACTTACTTGTAAGTATTATATAGAGAGGAGTTGGCCTTTCATTTATGTTAAAGAAACGTAGTAACATTTTTCTTTTTTTTCTTTTTTAGGTTACCGGACTTTTGAGGACTTAGACGAACCTGAACTTACTGTAGGTATTATATAGCAGGGAGTTTGAATTTCAACTGAGTAAAAGAAACGTTCTTATATTTCTTTTTTTTTCATTTTTTGTGTTGTAGTTTGCAATAAGTTTTTTGTAGGGGATGAACTTTCATATAATATTTTGTATTTAATTTTAAATTTAATAAAATATTATTAATTAAATGTTTGACAGTAAATTTAATAAAGTAATTATTTAGCAATTAATTTGATACGATCTATATTCATACAATTTTTTTCGTATAAAAACGTATAATTCCTTTATTTATTTCATAAAATAAATAACGTTCCTGTAAATTTGCTTTCAAACTATAGATACTTTTTCAGTATACCTATGCATATTTACAGTAGATTTTATACATGCCGGAAATTTATTCAATAAAATTTAGTCAATCTTAAATGAATATTTTTAAGCCTCATGAGGGATTGAGTCAACCAATAAAAATAATGAATTTTCTAAAAATTGTAATTAGGTTACACAATTGCATAAGTATCATTTAATGTGAATGATACTTTTTATGCCTGATTGACATTACATAATTATATTTATATTTAAAGTGATGTTGTTAAAAAAAAGTTGTTTTAAACAGTATTTACAATAAATTAAAATATATATATACGCTGTATATATCTAATCTACGCCTTTTTTGTTAATTTTTGATTATTTCTAATTTTGGGGCTTCCATTTATAATTTACGGTATTTTTATAATAATGTAATATACTTATACAAGTATATACGTATTTTTAAAGGTTTTTTTTTTTAAAAAAAAAACCAAATAAATTAATAAAAAACCTAATTTTGGAATTGAAAGAAATAACATTTTAAGATAATTTTACTTCCCTCAGTATTTAAATTTCTCATAATCTTTTTTAGGTAAATATGGTCAATAATTTAATTATCCTAAAATAAATAAAAAAAAAGTTAAGATTAAATATTGAGAAGGTAGGGAAAAAGAAAGTATGAAGTAAAAAAGAATTGAATAAAATGGGTCTCAGCTTTTTTGTTTCAAGCCACAATAAAAAAAAATGATATTGTTATCAATAAAGAATAATTCACGAAAATAATGAACCTCAGTTAGTATCAATTGATTGTTTTGAAAGAACCCGTTTTAAAGAAATTACAAATTCCTCTTTATGGAAAATTATTTTAAATAATAAAGAAAAATTTACTAATTTTTTTTTTTTGTGACCACTTTTTTGGGGGGAATTACAATACCAAAATAAAGATTAGATCGGATAATCGATTAAAATAATCTACGCCCATATTTTTCGTATCATGTATATACACATGAAAGGATCAATAATGTAATGGCAAAAATTAGATATCCTTTTAGCCCGTTATCTTCATGTTATTCAATTTGATAAATCAAATCAATTTTTTTTCCGATTTAATAATTATTAATGATTACGTTATAGTTTCATTATAATAAGAAAAGGATGATTTCGATTAGTTATGGCAAATGACTTAGTTGTTTATTTCATTGTTTGTTTGTTTTCTAGAAGAAAACTTGATTTGCTAAACTTTAAACAGATCACAAAACTTTTTTTATAGTCAATTTTTTTTATATATCAACTAATAATAGATTAGCAATTAATTAAACCAGAAAATGTAAATTAGACGCATAATATATTAATTAATTTAAGCTTATTAAGGATTTTGAGAATGTTAAGTGGGTCATAATATGCACGTCCATTAATCCAATAAAATATTTGGACGGTTGTAATCCAATCACATTGATAAAAACTTAATGAATTCTCATAACTCACATAAAATATAAACTAATTTATTAATCCTTTTTACACAAATATAACTATTACTCAAGCTTATTTCTTTCTTTGGATAATTGCTATTTTGGTTTAAATGAGCGCATTTTGTTAATTCTATTAAACTAATTAAGGTACAATTTTGAAAGATTAGTTCTTTCATTTCAATTTCATGATTGGTAAAAAAAAAAAAATCTAAAATCCTTTATTCGTATGTCGTGAAAAAGAACTGAATAGTATTAGTCTTTTTTTAATATATTAGTAAATAGTAGTAATTTAAAAAAATCAAATAAAGGTTCGGGAAAATTGAGAAAAAATAATGGATAATTTATAGTACAAAATATGTCTCCGCATTTCGTTTTCCAAAAAAAAAATTCAGGACAAAAGAAAATTGTCGGTAAAATATTTTCTTCACGTGATCATGGGAAAAGCAATATAAATACTATACAATATTTTCAACAACGGGAAAATAAAATTTCATTATTTTTCTGCTTTGTCCTTATTCCATAACCTCTGTATAAAGAATTTCTATATATCAATCAACTCGATCCGCAAGAACAAACGCGGTATTTCCCCCGTCTAAATACCTTTTTATTATCTACAAAAAAAAACTTTACTTAAAAAACCTTCTTATATTGAAATATAATTCTTTAAAAAAAAAAATGGACAAACCATCGGTCACTTATTCCATTCAAACTCATGACCGGACTGACACGGTTTGCAAACAACTTGATATAAATCAAGAAAAACTACATGAAGGTCAAAAGAAACTCCAGAAAAGTGCTTCACATTCCAAACAACTCCCTCAAAGACCGAAACAACAAGAAGAAGAATCTGCTTTACTCACAGAAGAAAAACATTTAATTCATATGAAGGACGATTTATGGAGAAGTTTATCAATTGTTTGTGAAAGCAAACAGAATTTAAAATGGTGGTAAGTTTTTAAGAAGAAAAAAAATTCTTTTAAGAAGCCCTAACCTTAAGGATGGTTGCTTGAGACTTAGTAATTGATTGGCATAATCTTGTTTGCATTTGTTTACGTGGCCGCCGAGATGAACAGATCTACAGTAATAGGCACACGGCAAATACACC
Organism: Rhizophagus sp. LPA8_4_AMF; assembly: GCA_021464525.1. Lineage (NCBI taxonomy): Eukaryota > Fungi > Glomeromycota > Glomeromycetes > Glomerales > Glomeraceae > Rhizophagus > Rhizophagus sp. LPA8_4_AMF. The sequence goes on from JADRCO010003417.1 coordinate 3,486, forward strand.
CTCTTAACTAAGATTCAGTTTAAAAAACAATTTTTTGCTAAAATGAATTATTTCTCTTTTTAATTTCATTATTTTCTTCTATCATTCCCATTAGTTCTTTCCCGCCGTATCAAAGAAAAATAAATTCTGAACAAAAAAAATGTTTCACATACGGACTTCATCATACAACAAATGGAACCCAAATTGAAAAACTGTCTCCTATGATCAACTCACCATCATATATACCAGATCGTATTTGTAAACGTCGAATTCAACGACAACTAAAAAGTAATACATCTAGATTGAATTTTATTAGACAAATTAGACAATTACCGAGGCAAATAATATCCCCTAATTCATTCGAATACCAATTCTTTAATGGGTCTAGTTTTCATTAAAATTGTTCACTAATTATAATTAATAGACTTTTATTTGTGTTTATTCAAATTGTTTTTTAACTTCGTAGCTTAATAATTACCTTTTACATGTTTACTCAAACTTTTTTTTTAATTTCGTAAGCTTTTAACTCCCTTCTAATGGACTATTCACTTGTGTTTATTCGATTATTTTCTTTTTTTAAATTTCGTAGCTTAATAATTACACATCCTTTCCCGCATTATGACGATTTTGGCCAGAATTATGGGTACTTTGGCCGGCATTAAGTGCAAAAAAGGGTGCTTATTTTCAGGACTATATGGTAATTCCCTTTTGATATTCCTTCGCATTCGAAACTTTCGCAAATCCGTAAATTTAATTTAGATGACAAAATCTGGTTAATGATAAAGCTCGAATATGTTAAATATAATTGGCGCTCTATAAAAAATACTCGTAGTTAATTCAAATGGCAAATATACAACCACTTGAATACAAAATTTTATTTATTACTTACCCTTCATCCACATTTTTAAAAAAAATATTTCAAGATCTCTTATTAAAACTAGTTTTACAAACATAATTTATTTTTTTTTTTAATTTTAAGTTTTATATATTAATTAATAATTGTTTATTGAATGGAGAAAATAAGAAGGAATTAAAGAAATTTCTTTCTTCGCAAATTAATTATATATATGTAATTTTTTTTTTCGTTGAGGTTAATTAAATTATTAAATCAAACAATCCGAATTAATAAAAATAGTATAGTATAAAAAGCATGAGATAAGCTTTTGTATTTATTTTATTTTCACCTAAAAATTAAATGAAACTTAAAATTTAACAATTGAATTTTTAATATAATATTTATAGTTGAATTTAATGATTTTTAAGGAAAATTAAAATAAAGTACACTTACATCACGCCATATGCATATGTGCATGTGGATGACCAGTCAAAATCGTTGTGTTACATATAAGAGGATGTTGTACAGCATCAAAACCCCCCTATTATTATTGTTATTGATAAAAAAGGAAAAAACTAATAATTTATTTTTTTTATTATGAACGATAAAAAAGTTTAAAGTTTGCAACAATATCACTTTTTTTCAACAATGGAAGTGGAATTTTTATATTTGTTTCTTCGAATTTATTTGAAAGTACAGTATCTATTATTATTAGTGTTCTAATAATGTTGTAAAATTTTTTTGGTATCACATATAAACTAATATTTTATTAATGAAAGTTTTAAATACAAAAATATTTACGATAAATTTACAAGTATGCGATCTACCTTAGGGTGAAATCGGTGGAAGAGTGTTCTTGAGTACGATTACCTCCTGCAGTCCTGCTTCTTGGAAACCTGCTTGAGAGAGTCATTCTTTTCATATAGCATGATTTATATAAATTACCTAAATGTTAGCATTGGTGGAGAAGACCATAAATAAAAATTTACCATATTTGGTAACTATGATCAACCTAATGTCTAGACATCGTGTATTCTTATGGAATGCCAGGCTGGACAGAAGTTTAAACGTAAAAGTTAAATCGTTAACGTTAAATGCCATATTGTTTAACTTTGAAGTGCAAAGTATTTGGCGTTAAAATAAATAAATTTTGCATTAACTGCAAAGCATTTGCCATTAAATGCAAAGTGTTTATCATTAAATGCAAATCTTTTGACAATTTTCCTAAAAGGAAATATATCTCCTTTTTGGGATTACACATGACTTCCAAGTATTCCAAAAAAGAGAATTTCTTTTATAAGGTTACACCATTTGAATTTTAACTAAATATGGAAAATTATTTCCATTTCGTCAAACTGTTTGACAGTATTGGCAAAGGATTTGCCTGTAAAGTTAAGCTGTTTGGCAGTATTACAAAGGATTTGACTGTAAAGTCAAATTGTTTGGCGGTTACAACAAATCATTTGAACTTTGCAGTTAAACTTAAACGTCAAATGATTTAGCTTTTACGCTAAACTTCTATCCAGCCTGGCATTCCATAGTATTTGTGTCCTCGACATCATAATAAAAAATTGCATAATTAGAATCACGTGATATATTTTATACTTTTTTTCTGTCAGTCAAAATTTGATGCAAGCTACAAATGTTTCATAACAGTTCGTCTAACGTATGACGGAAGTTGAAGGTAATGGTTACAAAGGGCCCCATGCAGTATATATATCATGAGTAACAATATCATATTAGTCGCACGCTGTTTTAGCCACAGTTAGAGATTGGATTATGTAAAATTAATGATATTTTTGCTAATGTCATATTTTTCATTTGCTTATTTTCACAGAATTTTTGAAAAGCCATATGTTACAATTGCTTAATTTTTGGGTAAATTTGGTATTATCTAATAATGCATTCATTATATAACATCTAGAATAGTGATGGTGATATGCAAAAGTTAATAGGAGATGAAAAAAATTACTAAGATGGATATTTTAGCTAAGATGATATTATTGAAAAATGAAATGTTGTGAATCATAAATGCGAGAATATTTGATCAAATGATTTTTGTAAAAAATATGATATTATAAAGTCATATGGTTAAATTGCTTATTTTTGGGCAATTTGTGAAGTCACATGTTGAGTTTGCTTATTTATCTTAATAAAAACAGTTGTAGAGCTATTATAAAATTTTTGACCTTTCTTGTTACCTATATATGTACTGCTCGGGGTCCTGTTACAAAACCGTATAAATATCATGTTAGCAAGTGGATCTTATACACTAAACGTGTTATAATGCGCATAAATAATATTTTCATTTCTTAAATTTCTTCATTGAATGAAAAAACACCATATTTTACATTTCTGGGGTTAATTGATCTATAAAAAATAGCAAAAATTTTTTACTTTTTATTTTGGAAGTTTTGAAAGAAGCAAAATCTGTTTCAACACAACTTAAGATCAAATAATATTGCCAATCCCGTCTTCAATATTTTCAGTTTTAATGATTTATTCAATATTAATGACTTTTAGTTTGAATCCTAATTTATTTGTTATTTTATTTCTTATATTTTGTCTATTTTATAAAATAAATAACGTCCTATAGATACTTTTTCAGTATATCTATTCAACGCACAAAGCTATTCAAATTTTCCAAACCGAAAATATTTTAATATGATGTGACGCAGCAATATTTACAGTAGATTTTATACATGCCGGAAATTTATAAAATAAAACTTAGTCAAATCATAAATGAATTTTTTAAGCCTCATGTGTCAACCCATAAAAATAATGAATTTTCTAAAAATTGTAATTAGGTTACACAATTGCACAAAAATTATTTAATGATGCATTAACTTTCTAAGTTTATGAAAGATACTTTTTATGCTTGACATTACATAATTATATTTATATTTAAAGTGATGTTGTTAAAAAAAAGTTGTTTTAAACAGTATTTACAATAAACTAATATACTGTATATATATATGCTGTATATATATAATTTACGCCTTTTTTTTGTTAAATTTTTGATTTTTCTAATTTTAGGGCTTCTATTTATAATTTACGGTATTTTTATAATAACGTAATATACTTATATAGTATATACGTATTTTTAAGGTTTTTTTTTTTTTTAAAAAAAAAAAATAAATTAATAAAAAAACCCAATTTTGGAATTGAAAGAAATATCATTTTAAGATAATTTTTCTTCCCTCGGAATTTAAATTTCTCGTAATACAGTTTTTTTGGGTAAATTCCCTCGGAATTTAAATTTCTCGTAATACAGCTTTTTTTGGGTAAATGCGGTCGATAATTTAATTAACCTAAATAAATAAAAAAAGTTAGGATTAAATATTGAGAAGGTAGGGAATAAGAAAGTATGAAGTAAAAAGAATTCAATAAAATGGGTCTCGGCTTTTTTGTTTCAAGCCACAATAAAAAAAAAATTAGATTGTTATCAATAAAGAATAATTCACGAAAATAATGAAACTCAGTTAGTATCAATTGATTGTTTTGAAAGAACCTGTTTTAAAAAAATTACTATTTACATACATTAAATTACAAATATTATAATACGATAAATGCAATAATTTGATTAACAAATTCCTCTTTATGGGAAATTATTTTGAAAAATTTAAATTTACTAAATTTTTTTTTTTGTGACCACTTTTTGGGGAATTACAATACCAAATAAAGATTAGATCAGATAATCGATTAAAAATAATCTACGCCCATATTTTTCGTGTCATGTAGATACACATGAAAAGGATCGACAATATAATGGCAAAAATTAGATATCCTTTTGGCAGGCCGTTTCCCTTCATGTCATTCAATTTGATAAATCAAATCATTTTTTTTTCTGAATTAATAATTGTTAATGATTACGTTATAGTTTCATTAATAACGATAAGTTATATTAAATGACCGCCATAGTATTAATTTTTTTTTTTTATTTGTTTCATTGTTTGTTTCTGGAACTTGATTTGCTAAAATTTAAACAAACCACAAAACTTATTTTATAGTCTATATTTTTTTTATACCAACTAAATGTAAATTAGTAAAAGAATGATAATATATTGATTTGAGCTTATTAAGGATTTTGATTAAATTTTGCGTTATCAAATTATCAAAATATCAAAAAAAAAAATTGTCACGCCACAAACAGTGATGCGATGCATCATTAATCCAATAAAATATTTGGACGGTTTGTAATCCAATCTCATTAATAACTCACATGAAATATAAACTAAAATTTTTTATTTAGTTTAATCCTTTTACATAAATATAACATTTATTCAAGCTTATTTCTTTCTTTAGATAATTACTTTTCGGTTTAAACGAGCGTACTTTGTCAATTCTATTAAACTAATTAAGGTACAATTATGAAAGATTAGTTCTTTCATTTCAATTTTATAATTGATTGTAAAAAAAAATCCAAACTCCTTTATTAATATGTCATGAAAAAAAACTGAATAGTATTGGTCTTTTTTTTATTTATTTTTAGTAAATAGTAGTAATTTAAGAAAATCAAATGAAGATTTCGGGAAATTGAGAAAAAATAATGGATAATTTATAGTACAAAATGTAAGGACAAAAGAAAATTGTCATGAAACGCATCGGTTAAATATATTCGTCACATGATCGTGGAAAAGCATATAAATATACATTATTTTTCAACAACGGACAAAAAAATTTTTACCATTTTCTGCTTTGTCCTTATTCCATAGCCTCTGTATAAAGAATTTCTATATATCAAACAATTCGATTCGCAAGAATAAACACGGTATTTCACTGTCTAAATACCTTTTCATTATCTACAAAAAAAAAAACTTCTTAAAAAACTTTCTTTAAAAAAAAAGAAAATGAATAAACCATTGGTCACTTATTCTATTCAAACTCATGACTGGGCCGACACGGTTTGCAAACAACTTGAAATACATCAAAAAAAACTACATGAAGGTCAAAAGAAACTCTGAAAAAGTGCTTCACATTCCAAACAACTGCTCAAAGACCCAAACAACAAGAAGAAAAATCTGCTTTACTCATGGAAGAAAATCATTTAATTCATATGAAGGATGATTTATGGAGACGTAGGCATCTATCAATTAGTTGCAGAAGCAAACAGAATTTAAAATGGTGAGTTATTAAGAGGTCCTAACCTTAAGGGTTGATTTTTCCGGTTGCTTAAGACTTAATTGATTAGCCTTATCTTGTTTGCATTTGTTTACGTGACTGGCCTAATTGTACGTAAGAGTCGGAGCACATGGAAAATACTACCTCTTATAGGATTCAATTTTTAAAAAATTTTTTGCTCAAATGAATTATTTCTCTTATACCTTTTTTACTATTATTCCCATTAGTTTTTTCCCGCCGTATCAAAGAAAAATAAATTCTGAACAAAAAAAATGTTTCATATACAGTCTCCATCATACAACAAATGTAACCCAAATGGAAAAACTGTCTCCTATGATCAACTCATCATATATACTGGATCGTATTCGTAAACGTCAAATTCAATGACAACTAAAAAGTAATACATCTAGATTGAATTTTATTAGACAAATTAGACAATTACCGAGGCAAATCATATCCCCTAATTCATTTGAACACCAATTCTTTAATGGAACTAGTTTTCATTAAAATTGTTCACTAATTATATTTAACAGACCTTTTATTTGTGTTTATTCGAATTATTTTTTTACTTCGTAGCTTAATAATCACCTTTACATGTGTTTACTCAAATTTTTTTCTTAATTTCGTAAGCTTTCAACTCCTTTCTAATGAATTCTTCACTTGTGTTTATTCAATTTTTTTTCTTTTTTTTTTAAATTTCGTAGCTTAATAATTACACATCCTTTCCCGCATTATGACGAT
>JADRCO010003418.1:0-10160 GCA_021464525.1 Rhizophagus sp. LPA8_4_AMF
AATAGAATTGCAAGAAAAAGTAAGGTAAAATTACATATAAAAGTTGAAATTTCTACAAAAGCCTTTATTAGAAATAAGCAGGGTCTTTTCTTAACCAATATTAGTATTATTAAAAAAATTTATTATAGTATACAAGTTAATATATATAAACAACTAAATAATTTATATATAAGCTATATATACAAGAAACAAATATTTATTGTAAATGTGCCATATTTTAAGTAAATAACAACAGAGAAGAATCTTGCAGAAATATTTTCAGATTTACTAAATAAATGAAAGGAGATATGTTTTAAAAAAAGTTATAAAAATTGTCATCTAGAAGTAATATATGTAACAAAAATTGGATTGAACTGAAGTGTAGAGTTCCTAACAGGTCAGGTTAGGTTAGATCGGATCAAAATTTTGGGTTAATTTTAAAGTACTATTTATACAGTAATTCAAATTTTTACAATATCTTCAATTGTATTTTTTATATTATGCAGATCTATGTGGGTCAATGCGAATTATTTTGGATGCATATTCAGAACTCTACTAAAGTGTCAGCAACTGGTGCTCCATTGATAATTTTAATTCTAAACTTATTATTTGTGAAAAATCAGAAAGAAGGAAAATTAAATTTCTTATAAAATAATTTTTTTTTATATTTTTTTTTACATTTTTTTATATAATTTTTACCTTTTTTTTACATATATTTTGAATAGTTTTTACCATTTTTATTGTGCTTATTTTTTTTTTAATAATATATATATTTTTTTAATATTTTTTAATATTTTTTTTTTGTTTGAATATCAATAAATATATCCAGTACTGATGACTTTTTTTATAGTAAAGATCTGATTACACAAACTTTTATATTATACATATAATATACTTTTCTGTAAATTAAAACTTAAAATACTAAAATATTACAGCAATAGATGTCAAATCCAAATTGATGTAACCATAATTATTTTGACAGACATAATGCATTTTAACAAATGAAATGTATTTCTACAGATATAATTTATTTGATAAATAATTCATTTATTAAATAATTTATTTGACAAACAAACAATTATAATAAATTTAATATATTAAAATGATAAAATCTATCTTTTTGCTTCTATTTCCTGCTAATAATATCTAAAATTAGTTAAATTTAAAAATTTTAAGCCAGAAATTATAAAATAAAGTAAAAAGAACATTAATAAATGTTTTTACATAAAAAAAAAACTAAAAAACTCTGCTTTTTCTCTTTAAAAATACTTATCTGTTCTATTTTCAAGTTTTAGGCTGAAGTTTATAAAAAAGAAGTAAAAGAATGTTAATAAATTTTTTTATATAAAAAAATTCAAAAAATCTGATTTCTTTTTTATAGGCATTTACTATTTCCATTTTCAAGTTTCAGGCCAAAATCTATAAAGACAAGAAGTAAAAAATATTATTATAAGTTCTTACATAAAAAAAAATTAAAAAATCCTGCTTTCTTTCTTTAAAAACACTTATCCATCTCTATTTTTAAGTTTTAGGTTAAAATCTAAAAAAATAAGTAAAAGAACATTTATAAATATTCTTATATAAAATCCCTTTCTCCTCCTTTAATAACACTTATCTGTCACCATTTCTAAGTTTTAGGCCAAAATCTACAAAAAAAAAGTAAAAGAATGTTAATATACATTCTTACATAAAAAAATAATAATAATAAAACTGCTTTCTCCCTTTAGAAATACTACTTATCCATCTCTATTTTCAAGTTTCAGGCCAAAATCTACAAAAAAAAGTAAAAAAAATATTAATAATGTTTAACATTCTTATATAAAAATACTAAAATTCTCTCTTCCTTTTTCTTAGAAACACTTACCCATCTTTATTTCCAAGTTCTAGGCCTTTTTCTTTTTTCAAGTGATATTTGCTTGATGGTTGACCTCTATTTTAAATTACTAATGGATTTTTTATTTTTGGTCCCTATAAAGAACTTAGTTCTGTTACTTGATAATTTGAAATTTATTTATTATAAATATCATTAATAATTTAACAGAAATTTTTAGATTGTTTTTAATGAAACATTAAATTTTTGCAATAATCTTAGTTAATTTAAATTGAAATATACAAAAAAAAGGTAGATGATTTTTTTTAAAAAAAGCAATTTAATTAGAGATGTAGATTGTATAGCAATCTAACTGAAAAAGTTCAAAGTCTAATTGATCATAATTGTCAAGAAATTTGTGAGATTTTTCCTTACAGTAATACTGCTTAATCAAAGGCTGATTAAATTGACTGTGTAGATATTTTACTATACATATCTGAATACAAGTTAAGCATTTGTTCTTATAACAATGACTATTAATTAATACGAAGCATAACAAAGGACTTTTTTTAATGTAAAATAACACAATGTCCTGTTTGTTTCAATATACAACATTTTAGGCTTACCGGTTTCTGTTTTCCAGTTAATTAAAACTATTGATATTTCTAGAAATTTAAATTAATATCTAATAATATTATATGAAAGAACTATTTTTTTTTTAGTAATTAGAATGTTTCTTATAAATTAAGGTTATTTTATGAATTAAATAAAAATGTAAAATGAAAATTATTTTAATTTAGTTAGTGATCAAAGAATCACATTAGAAGGTAGATTTCTTTTCTTTACCACTTGACTAGCAATATTCGTGAATAGTGTTTTTAAATGAAACTAATTTTGTATAAATGATCTATAAATTTTGCATTTCAAATTAGAGTTTGAGAAACGTTTCTGACAGATGATACATAAAATACTTCAGAAATTGTTTTCGAACGTTAAGCCAAGAAATCTGATCTCAGCCCATCATTATTTTATTTGAATTTTTGAATGTTAAGCCAAGAAATCCGGGATCTCAACTATCATTTTATTTGAATTTTCGAATGTTAAGTCAAGATCCGGATCTCAGCCCATCATTTTATTTGAATATATAATATAGAGTGAATTCCAAATAAAACTTCATTATAACCAAGATTCATATAATAAAACCTGAATATTTTTCGAGATTTAAGCATCATACAGGGAGACAAGATACACATTTATTCTTTCATTTAAATATTAACTAATAATAAAATATTTTTTTTTGCACTTTCTAGAGACAGTTTATTTCCATTACGGATAAATCCAGATTTGTGATATAGTTCTATCTGTTCACGGATGTGGATATCAACTATCGGACCACTAAATTGTATGTGGTCAGTAACAATACGAGGGCAATTTTTGAAATTTTCATAAAAAAGCATAATAATTTTTATTATGCAAAATTTTATAAAATTAAATATTATTATTGTTCTGTGTTTCAATTCTAGATTCTTTATTATCAATGATTTGATAAAAATGAAGACGGCTGATCGCATCATCCGACGATCTCCGATATTTACTCGGTATATCTCGGTATATCAATAAACACATTATTGATCGCCACGAAATTAATTTGAAAAGTAAATTTATTTAATGCCATAAATTAAAGACTCTCCGCAATGATAAAATCAAGTACAACCAGTGCACCGTATTCAAATTATAGTCATATCCTAACCTTAACCGTCTTCTTGCATAATATTAAAAATGCATGCCATAGAAATTGCCAATCCTACAAGCGCAGCTACAGAAAAATGAATGGTTTCATGTTGAACAGCAATATACCTCTCTGCTAGCATTTTTTGAAAGTGAAAATAATTAAATAAAGCCCATATTAATACAAAAATTCCCAAACATATGAAAAATGAACCCAACAAAATCGAATAAGAATATTGGTCTTTCTCGTTTTCAGATGGTAATGCTGGTGATATAATATCAAAACGAAAGTAATAAGATATTCCAATAAATCCTAGCGCCACTGAAAGCCGTAGCCATGACAAAAAATTCCTTTCGATTGCTAAGGAAATTTAAACGTTAATAAAAGTAAGTTACAATTTGAAAGAAAGACAACTTACAACAATTATCACGCGCAGTGGATCCATCATTTTTTACAACTAATGTTGTTGGAAAAGGTATAGTTTTGCAAAAAGTACAACCAGATATAGGATTTCTACAACATTTTTTACCACACTCGAGTGCTCTCGATAGACTTTTTTGTAGTGCAATGGTAGCGGAGGATTCAGGAAATGTTCCGTATCCATTTTTCAATGATAATAATGAAGTATTCAATGTATTTTTCATAATGAAAAGTTCTTGAAGGATTAAAGTTTGGAAGAGTCGTCAAAAATAATGTTAGTAGAATTATTCCCTTATATATATGAAATGTAGATCTATATTTATATTATTTTAATCAAAACCGATATTTTTGTTACTTTTGTTACTTTTAAGGTCTAATTTTTTCCGCTATCTATTTTATCTCATCTATGTTTTCGTTGTATTTATTCTGCAGCTGATGTATGATTCTATGCGTGCATGCATACTCATACATCATCAATCACTTTTGTAATACGCAGTAGAAAAATTACCATTCTTTGTATTACTAGCATATATGTAAATTTGTTATCAATCAAATCAATCATATAGCCCACGTTTTCAAATATTCTCATTTTATTCGATGAAATTTATTTATTTATTATTTTATTTTATGTTACAAATATTTCTTTTTGCCGACAAAGAAGTTCATATTTTACTATTGTAATAACTTTTTTAATTTATTATATGTAATTTAAATAATCATCTTTTACAAATTTAAATTTACTTCACTTTTCGACAAAATTTTAAGGTAAATATATTTATCTTATAATAATATTTAGTGATAAGATAATGAAGTTCCTAGATAAATGGCTATAATTTATGAAATAAATGTTATTCACGTGAAATGTAATAAAAACATAATGTTCCAATAAACATACATTTTTCATCTCAAACTTGCGATCAAGTTCATCATTAGATTGTGCTGCTGCAAGAATTCGCAAAGTATCGGGCGATGTACCGTTTAATTTGTCACCAGTAACAAATTCTGTAAATATCTGTTTACGTTTGCCCTTTTGAAAATAACCGACCATTGAGGCGTTTCTGTTTGGTGGCGTTATTCTATGATCCGGTTTTTGTTCTGAAGTCTGGTCGAGCGTAACTTTTGGAGAAATAGGCAGATGAATGTGTGTAATAGTCGTATTCTTGGTTACCTTAAACACCGGATGTTCACCTTCTTTGACACTCATTTCTTCGTCATCAGATAAAATCATTACTTGCCTATCAAGACTCGATACAGCTGACGTCATTATTACATCCCCGTTTTCATCTGATATAAAACTGGAATTTTCAGAAAAGGCCGAAGAAATCATCTCACGAGAAATGGTATCAGAACGAGTGATATCAGGAGAAATGGAATTAGGAGAAATGGTATCAGAGCGATCAGTATAAACAGTTTTAATTTCCATTCGTTGGAAATAGTTAGTGATGTCGTGCTTTTTAACATTTTTAAGTGGGCTCGTATCAGAACTTTGGTCCGAACCAGGAGAATCAGTTGGTAATGTGTATTTTTTATTCAACCGAGGTGGCGTATCTTCTTTATACTTTTCTAAGCGGAATGATGTTTTGTTGCGACGGAATCCTACAAAAGGAACCGGGATGTTTTCCTACATATTTGCAAAATGAATGAGTTATCGTAAAAAACATGTTGAATACATTTACATTATGTATAAAATTTCCTACCACATTAGTACGTTGAAATTCTTCTCGATGATTCTTATTACCAAAACTCGATTTTTTTGGTTTTGATTTTTTATCTTTGGTCGATTTTCCTGTCTTGCGAGATCTAATAGTTGACGTAGGATTCTTTGAGTCTAACGTAGTATTATAACTGGTTAGAATACGTAAAAATTATTTATTTTATATCTTTACATGAGGCAACTCTCACCAAAAATGTCCGTGTTTCGCCAAATATCTTTTAAAGATTTTAGTTCCTCACCTTTCGGTGTAACAACAATATTGGTAATAAAAGATTTTTTAGGTCCTGCAGCTCTTGCAACGCCTATGTTACGTAAATCAATGAGTAATATTTCATATTGCTATTGAAACTTGAAATTGTTGCTAATATTTAGTTATAGCTTTTACCTTGAGCTCTAGCTTTTCTTAAAAGGTCATTGATTTTTTGTTGGTAATTCTCCATTATTATTGTTACTCGAATTGAAATTATGAGCGGTAATATTGAAAAAAACGAACAGTATGCTTCAGATGCTTCGAGTAGTCACGTATTACGTCAACTTTGCCAAAGAAACGTCATTACATTTTGTTATTGTTACACTAACGTGCTACATTGGGTTGTTCATGTGACAACCACACTTTTTATTCGAAATTCGAAATTGATCAAATTTCTTATCCAAATTTTGATAAAGGCCCGGAAAAGTCTCATGTAGAAATGCGTAGAATAGGCCAAAATAACCATGTAGATTTTTCCTTTTATGTATAATTTTTTGACAATTCTAGTCAGGAAATTATTTTCTTCTTTAGCCTATATAAGACTTTAAGAATAGATTACATATTTTCTTTGGTTCTTTTGATAGAATTTATATAACATTTGGAGCTAAATAGATGAAAAATATCCAAAATTATATTTTAGTAATAAATAACATATGAAATATTATAAGAATTTCAGAAACTTATAATTATACATATTAGTTAATTGTTCAAAAAATTAATCATTTTTTTTAGATCAATATATATTTTATTTTTCATTTTTCTTAAAAAAAAAATTACTTTCTAACTTGTATTACTATGTTTTTAAATACTTTATTTTTTATAAGAATTGCATAATTAAAGATAATATAAAAAAAATGGTTTAAAAATAGAATCAGCAAATAGAAAAAGCTAAACCAAAGTGCTTATTTTCTTAAAAGTACATTTAGTAAAATATGGACTTGAAAATGGCAAATAACAGATATATTTTACTTATTAATAAGCTGTTTTTTATTTAAATATGTTTTGTGAAAATAATTTAAAAAGTATCTTTTTTTTTATAAAAAAAAATTTTCTTTTATAATAAAAGTTTTACGCCAATTGATTAATTTTAAGCTTATTTTACATAGAAAATTTTTAAAAATTTTTATGTTATAATTTAAGTTTAGCAGATTGCATAGAATTTAGGAGTTATAAATTTATAATTGAATTTTTAGTAGATTATATTAATTTTGGAAGAAGCAAAAAGTTCTTAAATCTATGCAAATCAATTATGACTTGTATATGAGATATCTAAGGTTCTCCTATATCTATAAGTTACAAATGAGCTGTAGTATTAGGAGGAAGAAAGTGCACTCTAATGTATAATAAATTCAAGTTATCATCAATTATTTGATTATCATATTTATCAGGATTAAAATAAGATAAAACATTATCTATAAATAATAAAATTTTTTGATTTTGTACTTAAAATTTGTTATTAAGATAATTAAGCCATTTGCCAAAAATATCACTTTATATCCAAACTTTTGAATTAGTATAATAAGAGCATATATGGAAGAGAATTTCTATTAACTTGATAAAGATATCTTAGGTGTAAGTACCTTTCTCTTTGCAATTCATTTAGAATGCTTTACTTTATCCTTAATCCAAATTCTGAACTAATTTGTCTTTTTCTTATTATTGAACTTTTAGCTACAATTAAAGAAAAATCTAAATCAGTACATTATTTATAATGTGATAATCTGATAATATTTGTACTTAGAGGTATGCTCTGAATCCGGTCAATCCAAATATCTGATCATCTATCTGAAATTTGACCAGATTCAGATTGATCTATTTATATCACCAATTTGATCAGATTGACCAGATAATTCAACAGATATCTGTTCAATCTATTCAATCTGTTAAGTTTTCTGAGTTCTTTAGAATATTGGGTAAAGAAACATACTAATGTTTCTTTTTATTCTTTTTTGTAGATTTTGGCTTCATGAGTTCTTTAGAATATTGGATAAGTATGTGAGATGGGTTCTTTTGAAATTTACTTTAAAAAAACATATTAACATTTCTTTTTTATTTTTTTTTATAGATTTTGGCTTTCCAGATTCTTTGGAATATTAGATAAGTGTGTGAGGTGGGTTCTTTTAGAATTTACTTTGAAGAAATATACTAACGTTTCTTTTTTATTCAAATATTGGGTAAGTATATGGGGTAGGTTCTTTTGTAATTTACTTTGAAGAAACATATTAACGTTTCTTTTTTTGTTCTTTTTTAAATCTACAAGAAAGAATAAAAAAAATGTCAGTACATTTTTTCAAAATATATTCCAAAAAACCCATCCTTACACATTTATCCAATATTTCAAAGAACCCAGAAAGTTAAAATCTACAAAAAAGAATAAAAAAGAAACATTAATACGTTTCTTTAAAGTAAATTTCAAAGAACTCACCCAAACACTTAACCCAATATTCCAAATAATTCAAGAAACCTAAATTTACAAAAAAGAACAAAAAAAAATGTTAAAAAAATAATAAATCAAAAAAAAATCAAAAAAGAAACAAAATCCCTTTCTCCTAACTTATCTTCAAGCTGAAATCCAGTTTCAGGAAGGTGTCTTCTAGAAAAACAAAATAAAGAAATATTTTAATAAGCCGTTTAAGTCAAATTCCAAAGGGAAAAACTGAAGACGTTCTAAAAAATAAAAGAAAACTTTTTTTTAAAAAAATAGTGTTTAGATTCGTTAATCTAGATATCTGATTTTAAGATTAATCTGTTCAATCCGGATAAACAGATAATTTATTTGGATTATCTGAATAATATTCAAATATCTGCACTATCTGATACTTATCTGATGGATATTTAGGATATCCAGAATATCTGAAATATTAATTCAAGCCAAATTTATAATTCTAGCCAGAATTATATTCATAAAGACAATTCTTTCCCTTTTTGCGATAGCCACCCTGCAAAAAATTAAAATCCAAAATTTTCTTTAAAGATATTATATAACATAAATTCCTAAAAAGGAAATTTTATTTGTTAATCATGTCAATAATTCTGGCTGGCACTATAAGTATAGCCCAAATTATATAAACGGATAATATCTGAATATTCATATAATCATCCAGATAAATTCATATCTGGATTGAATAGATATAAATTCAGTATATCTGTTGGATATCTGTAAAGTATAGATAACAGATCCAAATTCTAAAAAAAATACTAGATTTGACCAGATTATCTAATCAATCCAGTCAATCCAGTTACCGTATACATCAGAAATTAAGCACTCCTCGAAAATAAGCATCCCTGGCCAGAATTATGAAAATTTTGGCCTACATTATACCATTCCTAGCCAGAATTACGGTCAAAAAAAGGGTGCTTAATTTCTGATGTATACGGTATCTATATAATATCTGATCAATCTGGTATTATCTAATAGATCCATTCAAATTATCTGAAATCCATTCATTCTTAATCCAGATCATCTGATCTGATCAAAAAATGGATGACAGATTGAACAGATTTTACTAGAGCATACCTCTAATCCTCTCAACATGAAGTATTTTACTATGTAATTTGATAAATACTATTTCTGGAGTTGTAAAGTTCTCCATTTCTACATCTGACATCTCTGGTAACAAATTAAAGTCTTGTGCTCTACTGGATAACTCTAAAAAATTTTTTAACATTTATATCTTCTTTTTGAGAATTTAACTTTATATCATTATCATCATCGCCAAATAAATAAGTTATTGATAACAAGAATATGTCGTATCTTTTTTTAAGGAAATAATTAAAGCTCTGCATGAGCCAAGCCAAGCTGAGCCATATTTAAAATGGCTTGATGGCTCATGAGCTGGCTTGAAAAAAGCTCAAGCCAGCAATGGGCTCAGCTCAAAAAGCTCGAGTTAAAATTTATTCAGCTCGAGCTAGCTCACGAGCCAATCGAACTATCATACAAAAATGTTGCGAAATATTTTTTGTTTAATGTTATATGAAAAAATATTTTGCAACATTTTTTTTCGATACTTTAACAAAAAACGTTGCGAAAATATTTTTTGTTTAATGTTATATGAAAAAAATGTTTTGCAACATTTTTTTTCGATACTTTAACAAAAAACGTTGTGAAAATATTTTTTATTTAATGTTATATGAAAAAAATGTTTTGCAACATTTTTTTTCGATACTTTAGCAAAAAACGTTGTGAAAACGTTTTTTTGCATAATATTATATGAAAAAAACGTTTCGCAACATTTTTTTTGATACTTTAACAAAAAAT
>JADRCO010003419.1:0-10154 GCA_021464525.1 Rhizophagus sp. LPA8_4_AMF
TGTTCTTCAATATTTGTAATTTCCGCATCACGACAAAGTGTACGAAAATCGGTAATAAAATTTACGGTATTGTTACCCTCAGATTCCTCATATTCAGATATATATTTTAATGCTTGTAATTTTCTTTTACAAGAGTTTTTAAAAACTGTAAAAGAAATATGATTTTTTAGTGTATTAATAAGTGTATCGAAAGAATTTATGTTTTCCGGTATATTGATTGTAGAATCAATCATCATTATTGCAAACTTAAGAATTTCTTGTTCATTTGTAATTTGTCTAAAATTACAGTATACACGCATTTCTTTAACATATTCATTAGGATGAATTTTTCCATCATAAATAGGAGGCCCCATTCTGGAAATTCTGAAATAAATTAAAAAAGGGATAAAAAGAATTAAATGTTGGTTGTAAAATTTATAACGGGATTTTTAGATCAAGTTTGACAGATTATGTATATATGATAGTTACAATTGTTGTCTGATTCATTAATTGGTTAAATGATATTCTAATCACGATACTTAACATTACGTGATGCATTGAATCATTGTTGCGTAAATTATATCATATCAGTATGTCACAATTTTAATCTGAAATTACTGTTGGGTTTGCATATTTTACATTTTTACTTAAAAGACATGACAAGAAAAGTTTGTGAAATTTTTTTGATGCAATATCGGGGAGATGGGATCAGTTAACAGCCCAAAAGATGTTAAAATTTAACTTTATTTCTGTATCATAAGAAATTGAGGCAAGTATTCATTGTTTGCTTTTACGTGCATATTTTTGGGTATTAAGAGTTCACAACATACAATACAAACGTCAATTCCGGTTATTAACATCATTTTTCAGATTCCTTTTCTCAAATTTAGATATGGTTATATCATTCTCATAATTGTTAATTCGATGCAGCTCTTCTTCCCAGATAAATTTTGAAAACCGCACAAAAGTTGCTCCAACATCCCAGGTAATAATATCACATACAATAAATCATTTAATAATTTAATAAATCAAAAAAAGTCAATAAAAAAAAGGCAGCAGAAAACTGATTTACCGTACCTTCAGTTTATCCGAAAATGAAATGTCTTCAATCAATATCTCGCATCTCTGGTCCTCAATTCTCGTAAATCTGCTCTTCTCAAGCCGTCTTTATGTCACCAGAAAGCAATTAATTGATGATTTATCGATGCTAACTTCTCTCATTATTTACTTAGTCTGCCAATTTTAAATAAGTGTGATTTCCATATTATTACCAGAAAAAAATAAAACGTACACTGTCACTCTCGATCCCGTATATTTTCACGTAAATAAATAAGCGCGACAGAAAATTTCACGAATAAACAACTTCATTTTTAATTACTCCAATTATTAATTCGACACGATAATTTGTAATTGCTTTAAACGTATTAACCTGAATTATTATTAGGCCATGGCATAGTATATAATTGACAAACTGAATAGATCTTTTAAGTGATTAAGTCAACATTTATTTCGGTGTAACTATCAAAATTACCGATCGAACGAACTGATTATTCCCATTTTATCGAAAAAAAACATCATAGTGCATATTTTAATTGAAATGGGTTCAATGGTATATTAAATCCTGTTAAAGATTTACATGCGAACTTCTTAGTAATTAATGTTTGTTTCAATTTAATCTATTCGTATACTCACGATCCAGCATATAGTATTCCCTGACCCAGCAATCCATGCACGATGAATATCCGTGTGTTCACCCGCTTAATAAATCGCATTTCCTACCTTTAGCATATTTAATATATTAGTCTCTAGCTAGCTCGGCGCGACCCGAACATCGCAAAAGTGAAAAGCCCCGACCGCTGTCCTCCGATTTGCCTAAATAGATGGATATATTGTTGTCAGTTCCAGAGATCCCATCCATCATCATCTCCATCATCTTTAAGTTCCTCTTGCGCAAAATTTCAGGGTCTCCTATTAATATATACTGGAAACACTCTTCAGGCAAATTTGATCTCATGCATAAGATATTAAGATGCCAAGTGGTAGTTCATCATAGTATTATTGTAAAGATGAATATACTGTACTACTGCACGAATCATAAGGTCCGTAGAAGAGCTGATATACACAATCGGCTTAGATGCTTCTTTATCGGGATTTTAAATAAACAGACATAATAATGTTATTAGTTTTGAACAGTTAAATAGCCCGCTTTTGTAAAATATATATTGGATTAATATTAAAATGTTATCTTTAGATAAGCATAGGATCTACCTAATTGTCATGGGAAAGTGTAAGGTAAAATTAGTTAATGAAATATTTAATAACTTCGTAAAATATAATTTTTATTCTACAATTAAAATTTCTGGCATATAACGACCCTAAACTAGATCAGCTGATTAATTTGATGGATTATCCAAATGCTTTAAAATACGTACTTTATATTAATATAGATATATATATCATCTATTGTTTATTATTTTTTTTTTCAAATAAATAAATAAATACATTGATAATATTTCAGTATATGCGTGTACCTGGTCATTTTTCCGATTCTTTGATCCAATAACTGAACTTTCTGATGATTTTACCGCCATTGACTGTAAAATTTAAATTATTACTTCTTAAAAAAATATTATTTTATCGTCATTATATTATTCACTGTATTTTTCTTCTTCATTATAATTTTTCATATCCTTCTTAATCCTTCTCATCATTTCATAATAATTTCATCGAAGTAATATTTCCTTGGTATCTTGATTATGGTAACATTTAATATAATCTAAGGATATTCGTTGTAATTGTTACATTCTACTGTAAATAACGTGATTAATTTATTAAGGAACCTAAGCATATGTCAGAATGCATAACGATTATGAACTAACCTTGATATTGTTTACTTTTGAGCGGTTTCATTAATATCTGCATAAGGACACTTGATTAATGTTTTACAGTATGTCGTAACTCGATAGAATAGAACTAATAAACCATAAAGCATTTGGCCCCAAATTATCAGAATAAACCTACAAAGAATCATTATTAAAAGTAAATTTAATTTTTGGTTCAAAATAATAATGATGTTTATAAATTTAATAACTGGCAACGTCATTATTGTAATTTGAAAGAAAGATGAATTATTAATGAGAAATATATAAATTGATAACAAAGTAAAAAGAGATATATTACCCGCTGGATATTAATAGGATAAATATTTCCTTAAAACTACGATAGATCTAACCTTGAATCTTCTAAATCGCCGCTTTCTTCAAATAATTCTAACTCATTTATAGAATTAACATTCTTTCATTAATTGATAAGAAATTTATAGGAATTGCACTAAAAAAAGTCTCTAAATATGTAATTTCGACATCATGCCAAAAATTTACGAAATTTGGTAAATAAAATTTGCTTTTACGTTCAGGTATATACTATTTTTAAAAGTAATATGTTTTTTTAAACATCACATGTATTGATATATATTTAAAATTGTATAATTTCTTATTCATTTATTATTTACTTAACTTTTTATGCGCGGTAGATTCTTTTATAGGCGTAATTTCCAAATTTGGGAGTCCTATTGTTTACTACGCCATGAATCCATTTTACAGTAAAAGCAAGGATTAACGAATTTTTGTTACGTTACCTGTTACATTTTTTCTTTCAAAAAAATGTGTCCCCCAAAATATGATGGAACTATGCATCCTGAAGAATGGATTCAACAAGTTGAAACATTTTGTTTATGTAAGATATCGACAGCTGTATTATATAAAAAATTGATTCATCCTGCAATTAAAATTCCTTCTATTGTAAATATAATAACAAAAGATGAAATATTAAATGCATTAAAAGCTCATGATTCTTTCACTATTTTTAAAGAATCGTGTAAAAAGGATGGTGGGGACACAGTGGCATTTCTTTCTAATTTCAATCTCTTTGTTATAATGCAGAGATTAATGATATTGAAGAAATTAAAAATATTATTTACAAGATTATGATTTCTAATGAATTTTTTAAAAGCGAATTTTCAAAAAGGTCAAAGAAAATTAGTTCAATAATTATTAATATTATTTGGTGATATTATAGAAGATCAAGCAAATTTAATTAAATCAGATTCTTGTATTGCCTTAAAACATGCAGCCACTGGAAAATATTTGAGTAATGTATCAAATTTAAATTATAAAACGGGATCATATAGTCAAGCGGTGAGTATATGATAATTTATTTAAGGTTTAAAACATATATAAGGACGTGTTTTTTTTACTAAAATTATGTAAAAATTGAATACTAGGTATTTGCTGGTGAGACTTTTCCAGAACTAAATACGTTATGGATAATTACTTTTAGTTCTCAATTTTCGAAGAAATATCCTTATACAAATTTTGCTTTTTATGATGATAAAATATATTTAAATCATAAAATGACTAGCAGTACATTGATATGTAGTGGTCAATATATCTCTCCCTTGTATAGTCATACAGAAGGTAAATTAATAAATTTTATCGTGGTATAAGAAAAAAAAACTTATCTAATTATTGAAGTCTTTTATTTTGTAGTAAGTTGTAATATTGGTCGTCATATAGGACGATATTTCAAAGCTTGGAAATTGAAACGGCGTGCTAGTTCAACAAATAATTGTACATACGTAAAATCCCAAGATAGAATTATTCTACAAAATGACGATTTTAATAAGGTATTACGAAGTCATGAACTTGACTTCGATCTTAATAATGAGAAATTTCAACAAGTTTTTGGACATGACAAAAGAGTTGGCGGAAATGATGAGGTATGCTGTGATATAATTAATTTAACAAATAATGAAGATGGTTGTTAACAAAATAATCTTTTTTTTTTTAGTGGATTATCGAACTTATTTCTTAAATAAAAAAAAGTCGCCACGTGATGAACTTTTAAAGGTTTTGAAAGTTTATATCTCTTTTACTATTTTTAAAGAATCCTGTAAAAGGAAAAGGATGTGATGATACAACAGCTTTTCTTGGCCAACTTTCAATCTCTTTGTTATATTGCAGAATTTAATGATATTAAAGAAATTAAAAATATTATTCATAAGATTATGATTTCAAATGAATTTTTTAATTATGAATTCTAAGAAAAGCCAAAAGAGATTAATTCAATATTAATTCAATTAATTCAATTAATTTAGTGGAAGAATTATTAAAATTATTTAGTAATATTACAACAGATGAATTAATTAAATATATTAAAGTTGGTTCTTGTGTTGCTATAAAATATACCGCTACTGAAAGCAGATCAAGTTTGAATTATAAACGCGTACGCAAAATCAAGTGGTTAGTAAATAATTTGGTTAAAGCTTTTATGTTTATTTTTACTAATACTTTAATGATACAAACAAAAGCATTATTTAAAACCAAAGAATTATTTGATTTTGTATAGGTATTTGCCGGTAAAATTTTTCAGGCCAAATATGTTATCGACTATTAATTGTAATTAATTTTCATTGTCAACATAGATCTCCCCTGTCTGATCATTCAGAAGGTAATTTAAATATTTTAGTATAATTATCCTTTTTTAAAAATCTTATTTAAACAATTATTGAAAGCTTTTATTCTAAGAGCATAATAATCTCACTGATTGGTAGGCTGAAACAGTATAATTTAACCCATAATCGTGCGTACACGGATCAAGATAGATTTTACAGCATAATAAGGTTTTATCAACTTTGATGATAAGAAATTATGAAGTATATTGCTGATATAATTAATATGTAATTTTTTAATATTACAGAATTTAACTTTTAGTGGATTATTGAACTCATCTCTTGAATATAAATATATATATATAAATATACTATATATTATATTCTTTTAGGTATCTAACGCGATTGAAAAAATAAACCAAAAAATTTCAAATTAATAGTGATTTTAATTGTCAATATTACGGATATTAATTAATTAGTTAATTCTTTAGTAGTGCTTCCAATTTTTGATAAAAAGTAAGAATTGAATTTTTGATCCAATTAATTTTGATTACAATTATAAATTAATCCAACTTTGATTTTAAATCGTTATCATATACGCATGTATTTTGAATTACTGTAATAAAATAATAATTATCAAAACACTTTTATAAGATTTGTTATAACAATTAAATAACACGTATGAGTATATAATAAAGCATTTGACCTTAAGTCTATAATTGAAAATCATAATGAACGATCTAGTTCAAGTATCACGATATCCAATAAGCTCAATACACCACTAGATATAAATGAAAGAAAGAACGTTAACTACTTTGTTTTAAATATGTATAAGTTTACATTCATACAATCATATGTACCTGATCATTTCCTCCAGTTCTTTGATCATGAGCAACAACTTCTTGATAATCTTCATTCTTAATCTTAAATTTAAATTCATGACTTCTTAACCAAATAATCTCATTATGTACCGTGTCATCAGATCGTCTCCATTGGAATGTAATAATGTCCTGAGATTTCACATTATCATAATTATTTTGATGATGATAATTTCTAATGATCCAATGATCTTCTCTTTCTTTTTCGTTACAACATACTATAAAGTAATAAGATTAATAATTACACCTATATTCCGGATGCATGATAAATAAGACTAACCTCTAAAATGATTACTTGTAGGTGATTTTTTATCCATATCTGTGTAAAAAAATTTGCTAAAAATCTCATGTCTTAATTGAATGGGATTACCATAGTTAATGGCAGAATTAATAGATTTAATGCTAGAACTCATAGACCATAAAGCATTTGGTCCAAAATCGTCACAGTAAACCTATAAGATCATTGTAAGATTATATTTAATAAACTTCATAATTAGAACTCGTAAATTATAGTAAATTTAACTGACCATATTACAAAAATCAAATAGAGAAGAAAAAATACTATGTATGTTGATGATATCACTTTTAGTACCATCCTGAAAAAGAAAATAAATAATAAATTGGAATTTAAAACTAAATGTTAAGTAAAATTCCTAGTAAATATTTATTTAAATCATATTAACCCTCTTAACCCTCGGATATTTTTTATTGCAGCTGGATAAATATTTTCCTGTAGCAATATGTCTTAAAGCTACGATGGATCCATTTCTAATTATCTTTGAATCTTCTAAGACGCTTTCTTCAAACACTTTAACTAATTCATTCATAGAAGTAACATTCCTTTGTTCATTAGTAAAATTATTTTTTAGAAAATTATAGGGAACTGCATTAAAAAGACATTTCTTTTGTTCTACCAAATCTGTAATTTCAGCATCATAACAAAGTTTACGAAATTCGGTAACAAAATTTGCAGTATCACCGCCCTCACGTTCAGTTACATATTTTAATACCTCTAATTTTCTTTTACATGAATTTTTGAAAATATTAAAAGAGATATGACCTTTTAATGCATTAATGAGTGCATCAAAAGAAGTTATATTTTTCGGTATATCAATTGTAGAATCAATATTCATTATAGAGAATTTAAGAATTTCTTGCTCATTTGTAATTTGTCTAAAATTACAATATGTACGCATTTTTTTGATATATTCATTGGGATGAATTCTTCCATCATAAATTGGAGGTTCCATTTTAAAATGTTATTTAATGAGATAGAAATTAGAAATTAAAAAAAATTTCAGCAGGTTTAACAGGTTTTTATAGGTTACAAATTTACTAAATTCGGAACAATCTAGTTTCTACTGCGTCATGAATTCATTTAAATAATAACATATTTGTTACATTTATTTTTTCCTTCTAAAAATGGAACCTCCAAAATATGATGGAACTATGCATCCTGAAGAATGGATGCAACAATTTAAATTATTTTGTTACGCTAATAAAATGGCACAATCTGAAGAAAAATATTTATGGAAACAATTGATCCATCCTGCAATTAAAATTCCTTCTATTGAAAATATATCAACGCACGATGAATTTTTAAATGCTTTGAAAGCTCATGTCTCTTTCGATATTTTTAAAGAATCTTGTAAAAAAAAACTATTGGAGTTAAAATATATTCCTGAAAAGGATGGCGGAGATACAGCGGCTTTTCTTTCTAAATTTCAAACTCTTTGTTATAATGCAGGAATTAATAATATTGAAGAAATTAAGATTATAATTTACAAAATTATCATTGA
Organism: Rhizophagus sp. LPA8_4_AMF; assembly: GCA_021464525.1. Lineage (NCBI taxonomy): Eukaryota > Fungi > Glomeromycota > Glomeromycetes > Glomerales > Glomeraceae > Rhizophagus > Rhizophagus sp. LPA8_4_AMF. Next base: position 8,106 of record JADRCO010003419.1, read on the forward strand.
GATGTCTAACGAATTTTTTAAAAGTGAATTCGTAAGAAAATCGAAGGAAATTAATTCAATAGAAGAATTGTTAAAATTATTTAATGATATAACAGCAGATGAAGCAATCTTAGTTAAAAATGGTTCTTATGTTGCTATAAAACATGCCGCCACTGGAAAATATTTGAGTAGTGTGTCAAATTTGAATTATGAAACAGGTTCATGTAATCAAGCGGTTAGTAAATATTTATTCTATTTGGTTTTACGTACCGTATACATGGTTTCATTATATATATTTTTATGTAGGTATTTGCTGGAAAAACTTCTCTAGAACTAAATGCGATATGGAACATTTATGATAATAAATATCGATCGAATGTTATTTATGATAATATTTATTTGACGCATCAACAAACTGGCGAAAGGTTATACTGCAATTCTTATAAATCTCCTTTATCTAATTATTCAGAAGGTAATTTATAAATTATTATAATTATTTTTTAAATAAATAATGAGATCTTTTATTTTGTAGTAAGTTGCTATTCGAGTAAAACAATTTGGAAATTGAAACAGCATAATTCTACAAATAATTGTGCATATGTAAAATCTCAAGATAGAATTATTTTACAAGATAGCTCTAATAGGATTTTACGAAGTCATGAACTTGAATTCACCCTTAAAAATAAGAAATTTCAAGTAGTTGTTTGTCATAACGAAAGAATTGGCGGAAATGATGAGGTATGCAGCGATAAAATTAATTTAACAATAACTAGAAAAGAAATTATTAACAAATGTTCAAACTTTATTTAGTGGATTATTGAACTTATTGATTACCATTTAGTTCAATATTTATATGATACTTCTAAGTAAATTATAAAAGATTAAGCTACAAATCTATTCTATATCTTTTTTTTTAAACAAACAACTGAAGATCAAAGATTAGATTTATTTGAAAGACCGTAAAGCTTTCTGTATAGTACTCCTCAATAAGGGTGCGCGGTCAACTAATTAAATCAAAACTATATATGGACCCATGCAATAATTTACTATTAAAGATTTTTTCATGCAATAATACAAACTTTCATGAATTAATGATATTACCTGTTAAAAAATCTGAAATCTTAAAACTTTGATAACTTTGAATTTAACTAACATTCAGAAAATATAAAAATTTAAATAAATACCCAATAACTTGAAGAATAATGTAATCGTCTCGCTTTTTGAAAAATGCTGAAGAAAAAAATTTTTTGCTTATGTAGATACGTCCGCAAGTGTTATTTTATTTATTTTTGAGACACAAACGATCTTTTTTGGAAAAAACATATTGTCACATAAAAGAGTCGAAGAATTTAATGTTATGGAAATTTGAAAACATATCGAAAGAAATTTATTATTTTAATCAGAAAAATCTTTAATAGTAAATTTTTATATGGGTCCATATATAGTTTTGATTTAATTAGTTGACCGCGCACCCTAACTCCTCATGTATAATATCTCCCATCGCGTTTAGTATACTTTAGTATGAAGTTTTATAGAAATTTTTATTTTAGCATTTATTATTGAAGTGAAACGGTGTTTATTAAACATTAACTACAGACCAATGTAGGAAAAATCTCCAAATAATTTACTGTAATAAATCATTATTACAAATATACATATGTGTGCGTAATATCGTCGTCAGAAATGAATATTATGAAAAATTCTATAAATTCTTCTATGCGCTATTTTTTTATTAATTCATAACATTCATTTGAAAAGTCTGCATTAAAAGATATTTGTGTACGATAATTTTGTAACTACCGTTCACGTTCAATCACAATTTTTTTTATTGCGAGAATTTTGAAAATACGAAAGAAATATATTAACTGCAAAATTAATTTAGAGTTTAAGATATTATTCTATCACTAGAAATTGAATGGTAAATCTTTTTGAAACATGTTTTATATCAAGTTATATCTATGGCAAACCGTTCTATGTCAAAAGTCTGCTAGCCTTCAGCAGGGGACCTGCCGTTTTGCAGCAGATCCCCTGCTGTTTTTCAGCAGACCTCCCGCTGTTTTTCAGCAGGTC
>JADRCO010003420.1:0-10136 GCA_021464525.1 Rhizophagus sp. LPA8_4_AMF
TTTTTTTTTTTTTTGAAAGGAAACATTTTTATTTTTTTTGTAGGAACTTTGACTCTTGGACTTCTAAAAATGCAAGAGGTGCGAAAGGTTAGTATTATTTTTGAAAAATTCTAAGCAATTTATAAAATTCTTGTTATGTAAATTTGGTAGTGTATAAATTTTCCAACTTGTTAAATAATTTGTTAATATTATTAAATAATTTGAGAAGTTCTTATTATAAATGTATTAGTGTTTTTTATATAAATATATATTTGTATAATAATGAATTTGAATATTTAGGTATATATTGTTAAATAAACTTATCTATCTATACAGCCAAGCTCAATAAATTTGAAGGAGAAGGATGTGAATTTGTATACATTTTTGTTGAATAATATAAAGTATGTACTTTAAAATTAACAATAATCATAAATTTATATGAAAAAAACTTATTTTGTGTAGAATTCACGAGTATAATTGCTAATAGTCTGTTATTATGTTTATTATACTACAAAAAATGGTTTCAGATGAGTTTTGAAATGAATTATCTAATAATTTGGGTAAGAATTTTTTTTCAAAAAAGGATGAGGAGTAAAAGTAACTCTTTAAAACTTATTTATGTATAAAAAATAATAGATATTATATTGTATATCTAATTATATAACAATATTAAAGAAAAAAAGGCGATTGATGATTTTATTTGGAAAAAAATGGACTTATGTTACTAATAGTTCTATTTTAGGCTTACAATCCAAATTTGATGAAGTATCAAATAAACTTGATAAAATTTTGAGAAATACTAATGAAATACTATCAATGATCTTGCTGAAAATGAACCTCTTGCTTTACACATACTTTATGGTTTGGAATATTAGATCTTGTACAAAATCTTATTCAAATTTCTGCTCGTAAATCCACACATGGTCTTTGTTATTATTGAATCACTTAATAAAGCTCCAAGCAGCTTTATTCAATTTAAAGCAATTAAAGAAATATTTCACTTACACAAAATTGACAATCGAATGTTTTTAATAATTAAAGCTGACTTTGATCAATACATTCAATATTAAATGAAAATATTTCAACAGATTTCTCAGAAGAATTTCAAAATTTATTGACATTTGTTGATAACAAGTGTTCCGATGATTTTAATCTATTAAATACTGATTAGCATATTTGACAAATATACAAATATCAAAATCAGATATTTTAGGAATTATTGCGAATGAAAAAATGACTTGTCCAATTTTGATTGTGTACCAACAAGACCCCGACAAATACTGAAATAGGTAGGAGGAGAGAATGCGTAGAATAAAATTATCATGTTTCCTTTTTTTAGACAAATTTGGTAATGTTGACCAGAATTTTTATTTCCTGTTTTAGTAGTATCAAAATTCCAGCCCTGGAAACTGTGTACAGCCAATATTAAATTTTTTTGGCTGGACCTTACCTAACTTAATTTTTTGGAGGTCCTGAACAAACGGATTTGTGTGTTCTAAATGTCAACATATATTATCATCTACTAATTTTAAGAAATTAAAACAAAATATATGTAGAGGATAATGACATTAGATATTTACCACAAAATAATGTTATTTACATTCATAATTTTTTGAGGTTGAACATATTTTACCTTCAATAAAATCAATGATTCATCAAATAATCAATGTGATAGTGATTCAGGTGATTCAGAAGTTGATTACCCTATACTAGCTAAGGAAAAGAAAATTTTAAAGGAGTTAAATCAAACCCAAATATATCATTACAATCAATATTGCAAATCGGAAACCCAAAAAAAACAACATCCAAAATATCAAAATGCAATGAAAGATTAGAAGAAAATAATTAGAAAAATGCTGAGCATTTGTGTAAAGAATTTCTTAAAACTTTTCCAGAAAGTTATTCCATTAGATGTATTTTAGTTTATACTTATAGATGTCTTGATGATTATGAGCAAGCATATTTATATTTAATGAAACTATTGAGTTGGAAGAAAAAAAGATCTATTGCTTGGTATATTCGTGGAGAAATTCATTTTAGATAAGGCAATTACTATGATGCAATAAGAGATTTAAAATTTTATTTTTAATAAATTATAAGACTAAAATGAATAACATTTATGTTACTTGGAATTAGTTATCACAAGATTAATAAAGATGGAGATGCTTTAAAAAATTTCAAAATTGCACTAAAAAGGATCCAAAGAATAGTTTGTCTTAAGTATCATGCTTATATCTATGAAAAGCGAGGAAAATACTCTGACCCTCTGATTATGTTGGATAAGTTGCTTAGTATTAATGAGAAAGATTCATTAACCCTGTGTTATTATGGTTAAATTCTAAGTAAAATGGGAAATATGATGATACAATATATTTTCAAAAGTAAATAATATATATCCAGAAAATGTTCATAATTTAACTAAGAGATCTATTACATATATATTCTTCAAGATATGATAAAGCATTACTATTAGATTCTAATAAAGTTATATAATTGATATTTCAAATATTTTAGTATATATATTATTGTAAGGGATTAATTTATTACAGGGTGAAAGATATTGATAGTCCTATTACAGCATTTAAAAAATACATAGAATTAGCAAGATCCTAATAATGATTTAGAAAGGAGGTATTTAAAAGACTCAAGAGATTATCTTTCTCAAATTTCTGTAGTTGATTGTAATCTAAAGTGTTTACCGAAACACCCTAAACTAATTACCAAGACTAATCAGTTTACTAAATTTATTGTGATATATACAGTAAATCATTGCTCTAAAGTATATATTGATTTTAAAAAAATATAACGATATCTCATTTGTTTATTTATTAAAAAAATATTCAGATTTTGGTATTACTTGATTACTTGTGTAAAGATATTACGTTAGTGATTTTAATGATTTTATCGGATTTGGAGAATTTATTAATATGTATATGTTTAAAGGTAAGTATGTTTAAAATAATTCTAGCTGTTATTTAAAGCGACTGAATAGCCTAATTTTACAGATCATTATACTTAATTTGTTTCAAAATCTATAATTTGAAAAATTATTACCAATTTCATTATCAAGAAAGTAAAAGGTAAATAAATTTATGATATTATTTGTAATTTATGTAATTTTTAATATACTAAATTAATGATATTTCAAAAATAATAAGTACGTCAAGATGGATATTATCTTAAATATAATCATACAAACTATACTCGCGTGATATAAACTTTTGCAGAAGTAGTGGTTACCATAGTACAATCCCTATAAACTATAATATGGTTTGGAAAATAATAAATTCGCCAGATGTCTTCATAAATTTTATAATTGAAAGTAATGTACAAGTAAGTTTGTTAATAATGAAATTTCTTAACTTACTGCATTTATATCTATTAATTAATTTAGTTAATTTTACAATTCAAATAAGAAAAAGGAATATAAATTATAGAATAATACGAGGATTATTAAAACTTGAGGGATTAGGTTGGATTGAATATGCGCCATTTTTTTCTATCAATGAAATGGTATTATTCGGAATGGATACAATTTTCTACTAATATGATATGACTTTTCATTCAAATGTTTCTGCAATGTATAATAAATACGTGGGCGTAACATCACTATTCCTTTACTCACAATAGGAAATAGATTATGTTCGACTTATAAGATACTGTAGGAAATAATCATGAAAACCGAATTTATTTTCCTAAAATGAATCATTTATTATTATCTTACAAAATTCTGGAAGTTCCAAAAGCTTTATAGGATTAGTTTGATCGTAATTTGCTTTATGAAAATTTCATGTCTTTCTTTTGTGAAGAGTATAATAAAAAACTTGCATTACTTTGTTTAAGCAACCTTTAATTATCTAAATAATATAGATGATTTTTTTTGTGAATTTTTTATATTTTAATTGAATTCAAATTAATAAATTGTGTGTAAATGAATCTGAAAACATTTACTTAAGTATATTAAAATATAAGTATTAAATGAATTCTATTTAAAATCAATATTGAATAAAAAATCGACTACAAATAGGAAATAACATATATTTTATAGGCAACTAATGATGTCATTTAATTCAAATAAATATTCTGTTTCGTTTCGTAAAAAATACTTGTCCTCTAAAGCTTCTGGAATATTATTTACGTGAGAGTATTTCTAATTTATTTTAAAGCTAATTTTGTTATCCAAATCTCCTGTGTTAAAGATCGTTAATATATCACATTTGGTAAGGTTCGCTATGGTCGGCAAATATTCTATCTTAATAATCTGAAAAAAAAAAATACTTCTATAGATAGAAATACATATTAATTATAGTTCCAAAATTTTGATTTCATGAGTTATTTTTTAACATTGAAAATTAAAAAAAAGACACAATTTTTTTTTCAAAACGAACCATAATAATTTAATAAGTTAAATAAGCAAATTTCATTTTGCTTATTTTGCGTCTATAAGAATTGTGCAGTAAGTACTTTCATAATAACCTTTATTTTATTAATGAAATTACTTTTTATTTAACAAGTAAACAAATTTTGAAAATTTACACTTATTACATAATTCTTGATTCGTCAATTTTCCAATTCCTGAAGTTTAAAATTTTGTGTTACTTAATTTTATTTTGAGGTATTCGAAAAATTTGGGATTCACACAATAATTCCTAATTTTGGATTTTTGAATTCGTTAATACTGTAATATAAAAGATTGATATTTTTAAAAAAGGAATGAAAAGTCGAATTTTCTTAAGATAACAAAATTTTAATATTAAATTGTTTGGGATATTTACATCAAATAATGGTTGCAAATTTTAATTTTTTTTTATTTTGGGAGAAAAGAAAGGCGCAGCAAAATTATAACTTTTAAATAGACGATTAAGAAAATGAGATTAATTTTTATTATTATTTTTTAATAAAAGAATTTTAGCCAATCAAATTTCACATGAGACGATCGGCACCGAACCTGTGACAGGGGGATCATTTCTCACAGTTGATCATCATGTTTCTTCCACGATTTGTATAACCTAATTGATGTTATAATGTTTGCAATAATTTCGTAATATTATATTAATTTTAATATCCTCACGATAATTGAAGAATATACTTTATGTTACATTTCTTTTGTATCATCATTTACAAATTCTTTTTACCGTCCATTCAAAATATTTCCAAGATCCTTGAACGTTTGGCAGAGAAAGAAGGTCTTTCTATATTTTACTTTCGAATTAAGCGTAATTAGGGTAGATATTCTTTTCCTAAAGAAAATTTTTTAATAGCGATGGTCCTTTTAGAAAACGATATCTGAAGAAACCAAAAACTTAACGTAATAATATCATCATCATTCTCACGATAATTTGAGGAACATAGGTTATCATAAACTAACTGCCTTCATTCAAATCATTCTGCTACACTTTGCTTTTGCATTAAACTTCATTATTTTTCTTTCTAATAATTGTATTTCATTATTTTTTTTTCTTTTTTTTTGAATGTTGAATTATTGCTCATATAAAAAAAAAACAAGTAGTTCTCAAAAAAAAAAATAAATAAATAAATTTTGAATAGATTGACTTTTAGAAAATAGTAGTCAAAAGCTTTACAATATCCGATATAGCAAATAGTATATATATTATCATAATCAAGTGAATAATTCTTACCTTATTGTACATTAATTATAATAATAGCGGTACCAGTTAAGATTTTTAATTGTATTAAACAATCCTTTTAATTATTTTTAACAAGAGAAAGAAACCAAAATCCCAAGAAGTCATTCATTTCATTATGATCGTATTTAATTAATGTAAATTAAAAAAAATTGGAAATTGAAAATGTTGTAACTCCTAAGGTGTAGTGACCAATCATGTAATAATTGTATTATTGGACTTATTAGACGTGTATCCAGAGCAGAAAGAAAAGTAAATTTCAATTATTTTAACAAAAAAAAAAATTTTCAAAGGAAATTAATTTTTTTTTATCAATCAATCAATCAAGTTGATCAAGATTTTAAGCACAGAATTACATAGCTATTGAATTAGCGTTAATGTCTTACATAAGCATAAGTATTAAAAATACAAATGACTGACAATAATGTGATATAACCAATCAAATGCACAATCTCTTACATAAAGTATCGCGCGTTTGGTTTTAATAAAAAATTTGAAAATTTTATAAAAAATTAGACACAATCCGCACAAAAATCAAAATAAAGAACTTAAATTTAAACTTTAAAATTATAATTGTTCATAAATTTTTGATTTTCTATATAAATAATAAAAATGAATTATATTATTGAGTTATATTAAAAAACACAGTAATAACTTTTATTTATTATTAGATTTTTAATATATCTCAATTTGACTGAAGTACAAAAATTAATAGTTGACAAATTAATCTTAAATAATGAATTATAAGTATGATCATGAAAAAATACAACCAACTTGGGGTTATACTAATTTTCGCCCCTAGTTCCATTGATTCTGGCTGGTGAACCGGGTCCGATTGATCAACATCTGGAATTTTTAGATTTGTAATCATTTGTAATCATCCGGACCCATGTCTTCTGCCGTCATTACATGAAATCCGAACTAATTCTACATCGGATCCAATGGGAACCTGAGGCGAAAATTAGTATAGGCTCAACTTGGTAGAGTGAAGATTATTTGGATGTTTTGTAAATTTAATTTAGTCTCGAGGATTATAAAGGTTTTTATTATGTAGCCATATTTCTTTATTTGTAAAAAATTCCTTGACGTTTAGATTACCCTCCTGTATAAATAAATTGAATTGTGCAACATGAAACACGTGATATTCTATTGAGGTCATGTGTGTGTATGTTCCCAATGATCGGATTTTATTAATTACTGATAGTCATCCGATGCAATTGGCCATCGACCCATCAGAATGTTGATTTATTCTGTATCCATTTTATTACGATATTCCATAGTATTATTCTAGGAGTAACAAGTTATAACCGTTATATAACCTCGTTGTTGTAATAATTTTCTATGCTACATCGGTTAGTCAAGTCATTCCGTCCAAGTTTTAGCATTATATAGGATATGTTTAGTTTGTGAATAAAATAGATCTTTTTAAATTATGATTTTCCATTAATGACCTTTACCACGAGAAATAGTATCTAAAAACTTCTTCTCATTAGGAGTACCATAGTTTAAATTAATAAATTTAAAAACACTGGCCAATTATAATTTTGGCCAGAGGGACAATCACATATAATCATGGTGTGACATTGACATTACACAAAATTAATTGCCACAAATATTGCAACAAATTGTGCGTCATCCATCGGGATCCATTTATTCGGTACGCACAATAAAATGTGATACACAATTTACCCCTCTTTTTTTTTCTCTCCGTTTAAAATGTCATGTCCAAAAATATTTTCCCGAATTAACTTATGAAATTAAAAATATTTATGTGATGATTTTTCAAGTTTGCATTCATGCATTTTAGTTAACATATTATGGTGTCGGTTAGCGACTCCATTATTATGGGAAAATCCCTTTTCATTTCGTAACAGAAATTATAATTATTTTGAAATTTACTCACAATATTTAAATGATGATTTTAAAACAGAATTAATGTCAATAAATCATTACCTTCAAATACACTCCTCTCAATTATACTAGATTTATAAAATATATGGATACATGTAAAATTATTTTATCTCTTATAAAGTGGCTAGAAGTTGTTACTGGAAATTTAAAAGGATTAAATCCAAGTAATCATAAAATATTATATGATATGTGTATACCATTATTTAAAATATTTATTGAAAATGAAGTACATTTATATACTCTTGAAATTGGTTCGATTCTCAATATGCCAAAATTTATGAAATTATTTTTGAATTAATTTTACAGAATCAAAATTTCATTCACAATATTAAAAATTTAAAATTTTATGCTAAAGATAATAGTAGAACACCTAATACTCTAATTAAAGATCGTATATTACAAATAATTAATTCACATCAAAATCTAAAAAAAAATTTATTTGATTATAAAAATTTTCATTTATATCAATCATTATTATTATCAAAAGATTTTAATTGTTCAAATACCTTAAATACAATTATATTCTATCATGTCGATTTGAGTTCTTTAAATTTTAAAATATTTGAACGATTGAATGTTTTGGAATCTATTCATATCATTTGGTGTACTTCTTTAAATGATAATTTTACTCAACGAATAATTAATTTAACCAAACCAATTAAATTGAAAACTTTATTTTTAAGTCAAGTATCACAAATTGAATCATTACAATTATTATTACAAAAATCTGGTTGTTATTTAGAAAATTTTGCGTTTGAAAATAAGGTTGATCTTGATCTATCATTAAAGCAACAATTTTCGGAAATAATTGTAAAATATTGTAAAAATATCAAGTATCTTGAATTTGGTGATTTTGAAAGTCGGGTTACTTATGATGTTTTCAATTTAATTGAAAATATTAAACAATATCTTAATTATCTTTCAATTAGTATTTTGGAAGATGGTCATTTATCAAATATTATTACAGGTAGTTCAATGATATTACAAAATTTGGGTCAAGTTCTCCCTTCTAAATTAGAATACTTAAGTTTGCTTCTTAATATTAAAGAAAGTGATTTTAAAGTATTCTTAGAAAATTCTCAAGATATTTTTATTAATAAATTATTAATAATGCAAACAGGTAGAGATGTTATTTTACATTATATAAAGGAATTTATTATGAAGGAAAAAAGAGTCAAGTATTTAGGTATCAAGGGTATTTATAGTAAAGATTTGTATAATTCGAAAGATGGGAGTGAAGGAATTTAAGTTACATAATATTAGAGTTCAAAATATATGTGAGTTACAGTCATCTGAATACCCTTGTAATTTAATTAAAGGTTATTGATTAATTAATTATAATGATGAACAAGATTCATAGTATTAAGGAGCATTATATTTGTATAATTGTCATGTTATTTTTCGGTATGAATCACCTTTTTACACGTTAAATTTTTTGTGAATCGTCAAATTCAATAATTATAAATATAGTTTTTATTTTATTTATTTATTTTTTTTTTTTCTGCGGTTTTACTTTTTTTTATTATTATTATTTTTATGTTTTTTAACTTGCTATATGAATTTTTGGTATTTTTAATAAAATTAAATGTTTAAATATATTTTCCAATTTTATATGTACTTCACATTAAAAAATTTTCTCATTGATACAGTGGGTCACTAAACGGATTTTTTTTTTTTTTTTTGAATGGAAACCACAATAATTCGTCACCCAGTAAATATAGTTTTTTTTACGTCTAATAATGGATTGGTGATCAGATTATTTATATACTGTTTGTTTATCAAGAATATTTTCCAAGAAATTATTCAAAGGAAACTTAAGAATCAGTATGTTAGTTACGTGAATAATCTTTAATCATGTGTAATACTAAAGTCCTTCAATTAAATATTATTTACAACGATATTCTAATTCTTTTTCATGATAAATTTTGATGGTCGAAATCATATCTGAATAAACCTACAATTTATAAAAAATATTATATCTCGTAAAAGTTCGTCATTTAATCTTACCTATTATGGAAAATTTAAATAAAAAACCGTAATTTGCCAAAATTAATTGCCGATCATATTTGTGTTTCATTTGTGTATTTAACTATAAGTTAATTTTGTTGCCGATCTTGACATCATTGCAAAATAAATAACGTTTCACCACTTTATTTTTTTTCTTTATTATTTTTTTTTCTTTTATTTTAACAATTTTTACATATGAATTAAAAACATATTTTTTGTTTAATAGATTATTTATTAAGATGGATGAAATTAAACTACTAAGTGATGATGTAATTGAGCAAATAAAAAATTTCAATCATTGTAAATTGACTGAAGAAGAAAAATCGTTAATTGATAAACTGATAATAGACGAAGAATTAAAAGTATGCTATAATAATTATGGTTTATGTGAAACATGCAAACAGCCTAAAACTGGGGATAATTATTGTCGGTCATGTAAATCACAACATTTTAAACAAAATTTCAAAAATTGGACAAGTGGAAATCATGACGTTGATGAATTTATTCAAAAAGCACAATTAAAAGCTAAAGTTGAAAAACAAATCATAGAGTGGATTGAATATGATAAATTTGAAAATGTTGAATATTTAGCAA
>JADRCO010003421.1:0-10135 GCA_021464525.1 Rhizophagus sp. LPA8_4_AMF
TATAAATTGAATATAATTTAAATATATATTAATTATAATTTAGATACTGATTTTGCGAAAATTCAATTTTCAGTATATTTTAAGTATAAAATAAGAAAATTAAGTATATTTTAAAGAAATTTAAGTGTATTTTAAATATATTTTAAGTATAAATTTTTTTTATAGGGTTAAACAAAGTAATAATATTTATCAACCTGATTACATATATGATGAAACTGTTCAAGCTGCAATAGCTTATTCAACTCCTACTGCAGCAATTAATAAAACATAAAAAACTTTTTAATATTCAAACATAATATTCAGGACTGAGTTTGATGATGAAAAAATAGCTGAAGAACTTCAAGTTGGCATCTTATTTTTTTCCTTTAAAATTAGCATTTATAAATATTAGTTTTTATTTTTGCATTAGATAGTTCTACATTAGAGGAGTGAAACTTTGCAGGACCTGATTAGTGATTATCAATTATCATTTTTACACAAGTTTCATGAAAAATAATCTCTTATAATTCAATCAATTCTTAGTAAAGACAAATGTCAAATAGACATATACCAACAAGCAGAAAAAATTCAGACTTATAGTGACATATTACCAATGGATGTTTAGTCAAAACTCAAAATTCTTAATAATATCAATAGAAAAAAATTTATTTGGTATTAATAATTGGCATGTAATAATAGCAATTCAAACTTATATTGATAAGCCACTATGTTGTATAACTGAATAGAGCAATGTTCAAATTATAATTCAAGCTTTTGAATAATGTCTAAAAAGAAAAATATCAGTTGCTGGATTAAATTGAAACCTTTTTTTTATTGAGTGGAAAAACTAACAATCAAGCATTATTGAATTTTTCTCTCACCTAACATGAGTATATTCAGAGAATTATGAATTTATTGATCAGAAATTACAAGCTTGAAGAAGCATGATGTGTAAAGTAGGATGCACAAATATTATATCTTTTACCAAAAAACAATCATTGGTTAGTATTTATGTGATAAATTACATATTATTTAAAATGAGAAACTGTTTTTTAAATATCTTATTCTCTTTTCAAATTTTTGATAATAGTTTGAATTCTGAACAAATTCTTTAGACCCTTCAAATGGTCAGAATTTGATTACCTATTTATATATAAAAAATCTACTCAATTACAATCCGCTTAGACCAGATATTAGAAATAAAAATTTGAAAATGTATAACATTATTGCCAAATTCTGGAAAAGTTTTGATGAGTTTATACATATAAATAAGTATGGTTTTGATGTAAAAACAAGAATTTTATCAGTTATTGCAGACAATTTTAGATATTGAAAAATTTGAAAAAAATTGAAGATGATTTTTTAATAATTATTTATTGTATTATAATGAAATTTTAGAAATATTAGAATATATAATAAAATACATTATTTCAAATAGATGTAATTTCAAATTTGAATATATAATAAAATTTTACATATTAAAAAGTATTAGAAACTATATAAGAATGCAAAAAAATAATAATCTATCATTATGTTAATAGATCTTAAATGATCTTATAAGTACTACCAAAAAATACATACATATAAATAGACTAGGATATGTTATAATGACTAAACCTATTATTACTAAAATTCAAATATCAGAAATATAAGATCAAGAATTTGAAGCATTTTTTGCTGATAAAGACAATGTAACTATGAGTTCATATAATGAAATTTTAGAAATGTTAGAATATATATTAGAATATATTATTTCAAATAGATGTAATTTCAAATTTGAATATATAATAAAATTTTACATATTAAAAAATATTAAAAACTATATAAGAGTGTAAAAAAATAATAATCTATCATTATGTTTAATAGATCTCAAATGATCTTATAAGTGCTGCCAAAAAATATGCATATACAAATGAACCAGAATGTATTATAATGACCAAATCTATTATTACTAAAATTCAAGTATCAAAAATACAAAACTAAGAATTTGAAGCATTTTTTGCTGATAAAAATAACGTAACTATGAGTTTATATAAAGTGAATTCAAAAATTAATCTCCCATTTCTTTATCTCAAAGATAATAAAAAAACACTTTGGGATAAATTTGAAGCTACATATTCAGATAGTATTAAACAAGCATCATTTATGGTAAAATTAGCCAATAGAAAATACGTTTATCATAAAGATTTAAGTGGGTTCTGCAATATATGTAATGAATATGGATATGAAGTTTTTGATATTTTGATTAATATAATTCAAGTAAATATAAATGAAAAGAAAACAAAGGTAAATATATAATTACTTACATATAAGAGTCAATATAAATCTAATTTCTTATCCTTATTTTAGAATAGATTAATCCATGATGTTGAAAAATTACGTCTACATTTAAGAAGAGGCTTCAAAAATGAACTTTCTGTAAATGAACATGGTAACACTATGCATGTTGATACAATCAACCATTGTTTGTTATATGCGTTTGGAGAATGCAACAATCAACATAAATCCAAATGTGCAAATTGTGATCATTTATTTATATTAATGCAAGAACTTATCACAATTATTCCTGAAAATTTTCATGAAACAATCCAAGAATCCAAAGATAAATTGCATTACTTTTTGGCTCATCAGGCGAGAAAAATATATCTAAATAGTCAATTTAAAGCGCAGCTTCTAGAATTAGATGAATATGGAGCAATTTTAGTATGCGACTATAAAATGAGAATTTTGCCAAAAAGTGCATGTGAAACAAAGGAAGAATTTTTCGGGAAAAGAGGATGGACACTACATATGATTTTGGCTTTTACAAAAAAGGATGATACAAACCTAGATGTTCATGCCTTTGACCATTGGTCTACAGATATTAAGAAAGATGCTTGGTTCACTGCATCCTCTTTTAATGCGGTTTTTGAAACTCTAGATCCAAAACCACGATGGGTTAAAATTTTATCTGATAATGGTAGGCATTATCACAACTCTGAATTAATGACCATAATTACAAACTGGCATCAATGGTATAATATTGAGGTTTGTGGGTGGTATTTTTTAGAGCCAGAAGAAGCTAAAACAAGTGTAGACTCCCATCATGCGCAGGTGAGAAACTGTAATTAATGCGAATTATCTGTTATTAAATTTTTTTTATTACAGATAGCACATGCTATAAAGAGATACATACGTATTGGGCATTGTTTAGATGAAGGGAAAAATATTCAGACGGCTATTGCTGGATTGGGAGGAACTTCTGTTGCAAATCTTGAACCTATAAGAAATAATACAACTGTTAAAATAATTGCTGGTATTACCAAGTTGTCATACTTTGAATGGCCAATTATGGGAGATTATGCTGGTTATCTTCAAGCCCAAACATTGCCTCATATGGGTCCGTGGTCACGATTTTCACCTAGTGATATTACAAAATTAGTAAAAGCACCATTACATAAACCAATACCAAACGTCACTTCTCATACAATACCAAGTACAACATGGAACTTTCCTATTTCCCAGGTCCAATGTACAGCTAATAATATACTGATACATGGTAAGCTCATCACAACTTGATTTTCTATTTGACTATTCCTAAAATATTTACCCAATATTATTATCTCAATAGACAACAAAAATGTACACTCAATTTCAAGTACGTAGGAATTTTTTTTTTTGAAAAGTATTGTGCTTCTAATTTGTTTATTGTTGTGGTTTATTTAGATATTGAAAGCTTTCCATTAACAAGTGGATAGGCATTAAGAAATAATCAGAAATATGGAAAAAAGGTAGTGGAAAGCACATGACAGCAACAGTAAAAGCTTACCTTGAGGGATATTTCTTGTCAGGAAATGCAAACAAAACAGACCGTATGTCAGCAAAGGATATGGTAAAAGAACTCCAAAAACTAGCAAATGAAGGTGAAATTCAACCAGATGATGTTCCAGAGATCAAAACTGTAGAGGGTTGGATAGCAAGATTTTTGTCAAGTTTGAGAAAAGAGTATGCAGTGCAAAGAATTGCAGAAAACAATAACAATATTTCTGGTAATAGACAAAATGAAATATTGAATCAGGTCATACAACCTTACAATAATAATAATGCTAATAGTGGTAACAGTTACCATAATGCTCAGGAGATAAGAGGAATTAGAAATAAAAGTTTGCGGTGTGAGGAAGAAAAAAAAGTTTGTAATAATATAAAACGCCAAAAAAAATAATTTTGGCCAGTAAAACTTGCTAAATTTGTATAAATTTAATAAATTCTGAATTTTTGGGACTGTCCAAATCTCTATTTCCAATATAGTTAAGTCTTTTGTAAAGAAATATAAATTATTTCATTACTTAATAATCTAAATTTTTGAGATTTTATTTACATAACATTATCTTTTTTTTACAAGTCATATGATATTTTATAAGATTCATTTGTGGCAAATATTATCTATTAATTAGCTACAATATAAAGATCACCCTAAAAATTTCCTAAATAAGTGTTCTGATTTATTCATGGATCAATAATTAAACAATGTTTTTTAATCGATAGCTCTCGTTGCTCTGATTAAAATAAAAAAAAATCATCTAAATCAGACTATTAAATTAAAAGTTATTCACAAATAACATTTTACTCTTCAGGATTAATTAGGACTACACTGTGTTATGAATCAATTCATGTGAAATACTAATTCTACTAATTATAGAAATTAAAAGAATTTTACTGCAAACGTTAATACTACCAATAATGTAAAAGTACAGGGATTATAGTCAGCTCTCTCTATAGTCACACATTTAGAACAACTCATATTTGGTAACTATGATAAGGTATGACTATAAGCAATAAATCACATAATCTAATCAGTAAATAATAATTTTATTTAAAATGTTCAAATCACAATAATTTTGTCAATATTAATCCAATCACTATAAAATTTCTATTATTGGATTCCTTTCAATAAGATGATTTTAATGAATTTAAAATCATTAAAATCCAATCACTTAGAACCTGTTGTAATTAAAATAAAGTTAAAATATTTAATATTATGCTTAGTAAATCATTTAATCTGTTAATATCTGAATTATTTTTTTCATCAACCTCCAATATTTTTTTCTTCAAATTAATTTTTAATTAACTTTTCTTTGTTGACTTCCAATATTTTTTTCTCAAATTTAATTTTTAATTAACTTTTCTTTATTAACCTCCAATATTTTATTCTTCAAATTAATTTTTCAATTAACTTTTCTTTATTGACCTCCAATATTTATTTCTTTAAATTAATTTCAATTAACTTTTCTTCATTAACCTCTAATATTTTTTTCTTTAAAATTAATTTTTTTGTTAACCTCCATTATTTTTTTTTCCTTTAAAATTATTAATTTTTTTATTTTTTTATTTTTTTTTTTTTGATTGATCCTTAAATTATTTTTTTTTATTCATATCAAACTTATTAACTATGCAGCTTAAAGAAAAAGAATGAAGATAAATTACAAAAAATCAGACAAAACTGATCTTAGTAAAACTTCACAAATTTTGCAAAATGTTACTTTACAAAATATTATAAATATATTTTCACAAATATTAATATATAATAGTAAGTAATCATATTCCAATACTTGCTTATGTCTATATATAATACCGATGATAATTCTATCTTAGAATCATTAACTGAAATGATTTTTTTAAAAAGCGTTTCTGTTTCTCCTCTTTCAAATTAAACTAATGATAAATCAGATAATTTAACACTTCAATAAAATCACTGGTCAGAATAGTCCATTTCGGCAAAATTTTAAATTGCCGAATGTTAGATGAAATTCAGTCTGACCTTAGCCGATCAGTACCAAAAAAATCGGTAACTAATTTTATAGGCGATTTGCAGTATAACGCCTGCCACTCATTAACAAATCGACTATAAGAAATTGGCAAAATTTCAAAAAAATCGGCATGAAAAAATTTAACGATTTTTATGATAATTTTAGTGCTGATTTAGGTAGTTTAATTGCAATGTTATTATGAAACTATTATTTTAAATTTTAGAATTTATTTATTTATTATGCATATACAAATCATTTATCTAATTTTCTAAACTAATATCTGTGAATCCAAAGAAAAGATACTATTTCAGCTACAACGTCAAGAAATCTAATGTTTGAAGTCTAAAGCTGAACGAGCCAATACCTACAATGCAAAAAAAAGAGAAAATTAAAAAATCATTTTTTACAAATATATTTCATAACAAAACTTACCAAATCCAAGTCCTGAAGCTGAGGAAACCAATACCTGTAAAAAAAAAGTGAAAGTTAGAAAAGTTAAAAAAAAATAAACAAAAAATCGGTAAGTTTCAAATTGAAACTTACCAAACACAGGTAATTTCACCCAAAGTCTAGTTCGTATGTTCGTCTGGAAATACCTACAAAAAAAAGAAATAAACGAACATTAGTAAATATTCGTTACTGTAAAATAAAAAAAAAAGAAATTTACCTTTGAAATCCCGTCCAGAACCAGCGGTCTGGACATAATAAAATTTATAAAACAAATATTAATAAATGTTTGTTGAAATTAAACAGTAAAAAAGAATTTTGAAGGTTTCAAAATTCTGTCCAGGAACCGCACCTACAAAATAAAAAAAAATGAAGCGTTATTATGTTTCATTAGAAAAAAAGAAAAAAAATTTCAAAGATTACCTTTGAAATTCAATCGTGCCATCCAGAAACCCGTAAGACCTACATAAAAAAGAAGAAACATTTAGTAAAAGTTCTCTAAAAAGAAATTTTAATAAAAAACAAGTTTCACAATGCGAAACTTACCAGTCGTTTCAAATTCCAAACGTCCAGAACCTACAAAAAGAAGAAAAGAAACGTTAGTAATGTTTCTTAAAATAAATTTAATAAAAATTAAGTTTTGCAAACGCATTTGCAAAACTTACTGGTTCGTTTACCCAAAGTCTAAAACCTACAAAAGGAAAAAACAAGAAACGTTAACGTTTCTTAAAAAAAAATATTAAAATATTAGTTTTGCAAAGGCAAAACTTACCGTTTCGATTATCTACTACCCAAAAATCTGAAAATCCATTCAGGAGACCTACAAAAAAATAAAATGTTAGTAAATATTTCATAAAAAAAGATATTAAAAATTGGAACGTTACTAAACGTTACGATAAAAAAATCAAAAAATATAATAATTAAAATGTTTTTAATATTTTGATAAAAATAAAAAGTAAACCGGAACGTTAATAAACGTTTTGATAAAAATAAAAAAGAGACAATTTTATCTTTTTTTTCGTGGGTTCATTAAAAATAAAAAGTAAATTCGAAATATTAAAAAATGTTTCGTTAAAAAGAATAAAAGCCATTTCTGACCTTCTTTAGGTATGATGCTTGTAAATCGGAACGTTAACATACGTTCTGATAAAAAAATTAAATTTCACAATAAATATAAAAAAAAATGTTTCTTTCTTTTTCGTTAAAAAATATTTTTTAAAGAGTTTCGAAACTCTTTCGAAATTTTACCTGGAAAACGATATTCACGTTAGAACCGATTTCCTACACAAAAAATATATAAAGAAAAACGTTTTTTATGTTAAAAAACGTGTTTTTTTAAAGAAAGTTTCAAAACTCTTTTGAAACTTTAACTGGGAAAATGGTATCCACGCCAGAACCGATTTCCTACACAAAAAATGTAAAAAAAAAACATTTTTTACATTAAAAAACGTTTTATTTAATAGTTTCAAATTTTTTTCAAAACTTAACTTTGGAATTACGGTATCTGCGTTGGGGTCATTTCCCCTATAAAATGAATAAAAAAAAACGTTAAAAACGTTTTTTTAAAGTTTCGAATTACTTTAAGATCTCGAAATCCGGTATCCGTGATGGAGCCGTTTTCCTTACAAAATGAATAAAAAAAAAATGATATAAAAACGTTTTTTTTAAAAGTTTCAAAAATTTTACATTGAAATTTACCTTGGGATTCCGGTATCCAAATAGGAGCTGGTTTCCCTACAGAAAAATAAAAAAAACCCATTTTTTTAATAGTTTCAAATTTTTTCGAAACTTACCTTTGGGATTACGGTACCTGCATTGATGCCGTTTTCCTTACAAAAAGAATAAAAAAAATGTTTCTAAACGTTTTATTTTTAAAGTTTTGAAAAAAAATTTCGAAACTTACCTTGGAATCTGATACCTGCATTGGTGCTATTTTCCTTACAAAAAAGATAAAAAAAAAACGTTTAAAAATGTTTTTTCTTTAAAGTTTCAAAAATTTACTTCGAAACTTACCTTTGAGATTCCGGTATCCAAATAGGAGCCGGTTTTCCTAAAAAAAACGTTAAAAAACATTTTTTTTAAAGAAAAGTTTTGAAATTCTTTTGAAACTTAACTGGAAAACGTATCTACACCGGAACCGATTTCCTATAAAAAAAGTATTAAAAAAACGTATTTTAACGTTAAAACGTTTTTTTTATTTAAAGTAAGTTTCAAAATTCTTTCGAAACTTAACTGGGAAAACGGTACCCACGCCAGAACTGATTTTCTACATATAAAATACAAAAAAAAAGGTAATGACATTTTTTTTAAAGATAGTTTCGAAAATCCTTCAAAACTTGTCCAGAATATCAGCATCCACGTCAGAACTGATTTTCTATATAAAATATATAAAAAAAAACGGTACTAACGTTTTTTTAAAGAAAGTTTTGAAACTCTTTCGAAACTTATATGGAATATCGGTGTTCACGTTGAAGCCGATTTTCTATATAAAATATATATAAAAAATGTTAATAACGTTTTTTTACAATAGTTTCGAAAACATTTCGCAAAAAAAATATTAAAAAAATTGGAACGTTAACTAACGTTCTGATAAAAAAATCAAATGAAAAAAAAAATTTTGAAACGTTTAAGAACGAGAACGTTTCGTTTAGAAAATTAAGTTAAAAAAAAAAGTAAAGTTCAGACTTACCTGTAGACGAACCTTTATACTCGTCTATTTTTTTGAAAAAAACTTCAAAGCTAGACGAACTTACTAATTTCGTTCGTCTTGTACTTCGAATTTGGTTTGTAGGACTGGAGTTCCTACGAAAAATTGTTTTTTTTTAAAAAAAAAAAATTTTAGCTTCGAAACTTTAAGTTTTGAATCTATGATTTATTTAGTTTAGACTATTCAATAGTCTAAATTCGGCTAGTGTAATTAATAAGCAAATGATCTACTGCGGCTGTGGCTTAGTATATCATTGATTTTGCCGAAAGAAAGAAATCAGCAAAATTTTACTGAAAGGAACTAACAATCAGCAACAGTCAATTTCTTACCGAAAGACTGAATGATTTTTCGTTCAGCAATCAGTATTAGTTGATTGTAGTTAATTTTTACCGATTTTTGCCATTGGTCAAAAAA
Organism: Rhizophagus sp. LPA8_4_AMF; assembly: GCA_021464525.1. Lineage (NCBI taxonomy): Eukaryota > Fungi > Glomeromycota > Glomeromycetes > Glomerales > Glomeraceae > Rhizophagus > Rhizophagus sp. LPA8_4_AMF. The sequence goes on from JADRCO010003421.1 coordinate 9,334, forward strand.
TGTGACGAATCACATGACCAATCGGCAAAAACTTGACCGAAAGGTTTTAAAGGTCGAAAGTTTTGATTTCGACCAGTGAAAACTAATTCAAAAATAATCCATAAAGTTTTGGTTGAATCAATGAGTGTAGATATACTTACTGATCCTTTTAGACTAGTTTAGTCTAAAAAGCAGAATTTAGATGTGATAAATTTAAACATGATAAACATAACATCATTAAGATTATTCCAAAAAAGTTCTGTTGAGCAAATAAATTTAGACATAACTATTATAACTTCTCCAAGTTTATTCTAAAGAAATTTTACTAAGTATATGAATTTAGATAAAAAAGATGATATTTATAATATCAATAATAATTATTTCAAGTCTTATTCTTTAGACAAAACTGAAGCTGAAATTAAAACTTATATTACTAAAAAAGAATTTGAATATATGATAAAATTAATTGACAAAAAATTAAATTTAATGCACAAGCTATATAAATTATATTTGATATACAACAAAAAAATAAAAATCTTTGAAAAAGCTTGTAGCTTTAGATGAGCTTTCTGAAGCTTTTTGAAATGTAAGTTACACTGGTCGAAAAATAATCTATCCTAAACATATACTACACCTATCTGTACCCGATATGTGTAGTATAAATGCGGAATATCTTATACTTATAGTATATATATCAGTGATGGAATTGGACAAGGTCCAATTGAAAAAATTTGGACTATTGGACCTGGACTAATTGGAAACGTCCACTCCAAGTCCAATTGTATTTGGACATTAATGGCATTTGGACTAAGTCCATATTGTC
>JADRCO010003422.1:0-10133 GCA_021464525.1 Rhizophagus sp. LPA8_4_AMF
GTCAAAATCTACAACTGATTGTAAATAAACAATTTATTTTTGAAATAAAAGAAAAAAAAAATCCAAAAAATTGGTTTTGTTCGTATATTAAGTTTTTTTAAAAATCAAAAATGATTATCATAATACAAATATAAATAAATTTTCTGTGTAGTTCTAATTAACCAATAAAATTTAAGGGTGAGGAATAGTATTACTCACTCGGGGTGAGGAATAAATTTACCCTTATATTTATATAATAAAAATAGTTTAAATGTTATATTTTATTTGAGTTTCGTCCCTTTCTATTGTAAAGACCCATATATAAGATAAATAAACAAATAAAATTTAATAATACAAATTAATAAATATATAATTATAGGAGATTCTGAGTGTAGATCACAGGGCCATAAGTAGTATTCTGAAAAAAATCTGATCTGATTCGTATCTGCGAATCTGATCTGAAACAGATCAGATCAAATCACATATTTTATGATCTGTAATCTGATTCAAATCAAAAAAATTTGATCTGATATGAATTGAATAGGATCAAATCAATAATTTATTCAAATCAGTTCAGATCAGATTAGATTTGAGCGGATTTGAATTGAATTTGAATCAGATTGGATCTGATTAGACTTTTTTTTATAAAATATGATGAAAAAATACCATTATGAAGTTAAAAATGTTGCAAAACGTTTAAGTTAATTGTTAAAAAACGTTTTGCAACATTTTTTATTAAGATAATTAAAAATTATTGCAAAACAGTTTTTTTTTATCAAATTGAAAATAAAAAATATTTCACAACAATTTTTATTAAAAATGTTAAAAACTGTTATGAGACAGTTTTTTTTGTAAATTGAAATAAAAAATGTTGTAAAGATGTTTTTTATTTGATAATTTACCGATAAAAATTATTTTCGCAACAGTTTTTAACTGTATTAATAAAACTGTTGCGAAACTATTTTTTATTTGATATTTACTGATAAAAAGTCATTTTGCAACAATTTTTAACTATATTAATAAAAAATGTTGCAACACGTTTTATAATTATAAATTTGCCAATAAAAAATTGGGTTTTAACAATATTAATAAAAAAACGTGAAAAATGTTTTTTACTTAATTTTTATAAAAATCTGAATCAGATTCAAATCAGATTTAACTCAAAACCGGTCTGATCTGATCTATTTAGAACATTAGCCATAAGGCTAAGAATATTGTATTATACATACATATACCTGTGTGAACCAAATTATCTCACTAACAGTGCATATATGGGGTTTTTTATGAATGACAGGTGGTTTATAGGATAATAATATTAGTTGTTTCATTATTTTTACTTTCATATATTAGACATTTTTACCGATGTAATAATCTTATAAATGCGCTATGAAATTAAAAAAATATATATATATAATTATAATAATAAATATGAAAAATAAATAAATAAATAAATTATTCCTAAAGATTCCTTCCAATCCTTAGAGGTCTCTTGAATTTTTTTTAAATAGGGAATTCTCAGCAGTAGGGAAGATTCTCTAAAGATCCTTCCTATGTTATGAATTTTAGGATTCTCTAAGGATTTTAATACCAAAAAACTTACTGATGCAACTGCTTCTAAAGATTCAACTATATCATCATCAATCTCAGATTCGGTATTTGTAGGTGAAAATAATACTTCTGAATTATCATCAATTATTATTTTAATAAAAACTATTGACTGTAATAATCATTCAATTAACAAATTGTCTGGCATTAGCATATTTAAATATTCAGCCAATTTACAAGTAAGTTGATGTGATTATTTAAAAATTTGAAGTATATCTAAATTACTAAATCATTTTGTTAAATTTAAAATTATATTAATAGTCAAATTTCCTTCATTATAGTCAAAAAGATATCCTAATTTATTTAAATAAATTATTTTACAATTAGAGAATTTATAAATAAAAATAATAAACAAAATTACTATTTAATTATTATTGTACTTTATCTTCTCAAACAGATTTTTTTTTATTGAATATTATATTATTAGTGTAAAGATTTTGAATAGTGTGAAATTTTTGTAACCATTTATAACATTTCTGCAAAATCAAAATCTATATAAATTTGATATGCAATTCCAAATATATACTTACAAGCTTCTGAATTATACATCTAAGGAATTAAAGAAAAGTCAGAATAACTTTCAATGTGATTTAATAAAAAAAACTATAGATTCTGATGATAATGAGGTAAAAATGGAAGAACTCTGTGGTGCTATAGAATTACATAAAATATGGGTATTTGTGTAATATACATTCTACATAAAATCACCAAAGTTTTAAAAAAAAATATGCTATCATACACATTCGTATTCTTTCAATAGGATATATTTCATGATTTAAATAACTATCTACAAGTTCACTAAAAATTATTTATATTAGTTAACTAATTAATATCATAAATCATTATAGAAAAATATATAATTACCTAAAACAAACAAATAAACGAAACATCTCTCATATTCTTTTTTTATTTCTTTTTGATTGTTTAAACATTGAGCCAAATTATAAAAACAAAAGATCTAATTTACCATGCCATCATCTTATCTATCAAGCTTTACAATATTATTTTTATACATTACAGAAATTGGAGATTCAGACTATTTAAAAAAGTGCTTAATGGCTTTTCTTACAACCTGTTTAATACATCTTAAACCTTAACTATTAAAAAAATAAATCTAAAGATATTTTGACTACTATCTTTATCTAGTTGTTTTTTCTAAAGTTTCTTCTTCTTTTTTTTCTTATTATCAAATTCAGTATATCCTTATTTTTTTATAAATAACAACCCAAACAAAAATAATATCAAAACTGAAAGGTAATATACTCTTAAATTAAACAGATTTTCTGAGTTATTTCTTGACGTACTTCTTAACAGGATCAAAACAAATTTGAACGTGCCTATAAATAGCCCCAAATTGCTTTTTTTAATTTTAGCTAGAAGCTAAAATTTGAAATTCTGAAATTGTTTTTTAGTTTCTGAAATTAATTTATTTAATAACCAAAATTTTGTTTAAATTTTTTTGAATCTATACATTAAATAATTTAATTATTTTATAATTATTTATATAAAAAATATTAAAAATTTCATAATGTTGAAATTGCTTACTGAAACTATCTCCATGAAAAATCAATTTAGGGGCTATTTATAGATGTGTCCTGTTATATTACCTTTAAATCTATTTTAGAATTTGATAAAATATGTGGTTTAAATAACAATTTACTGAATGGTTATCTAAGTATAAGGATGTCTATTATTAGTATCTTTAATATACCTTTTCAGTTTGTGATTGGGTAAATCATCTTCTTTAATTACTTTTTCATAGAGAGAGAAATTAAAAATAAAGATAAATAATACCTTTTAGCTATAATGAATAGACTTTTATTTTTTATAGATATTATTTTTTTTTTTGTTTTTTTTTTATCTTTTTAGATAGAATATTTTGTTTTTCTTTTATTTTTTTTATTATTTTTGATATTTTTTATATAGAATTTTCTTGTGTTAGTTCTTCTTTATATTCTGTTATTATGTTATGAGAGATGCAAAACCTTTGTTATTTTGAGTCATTCAGTAGAGTACTATTTGTAATAACTGCTTTATATAATGAAATTATTATTGGGAATTTAATATATATGACAGTGAAAAAATTAATTTTATTACCACATATCTGGCTGTAAACTCCTCTGCTTTTGAGTGTATTACAAATATTTTTTAGAATTCCAACTATAAAAAATATATGCAGGTGATAATAGGATTATATAAATTAGTGGCATACATTTTATTTGTTTTTTACTTCCTTTTTATTAAAAATTAGAAAATGTCATAGCGTAGCAGGTCCTTAAGCGTAAGATTTCTGATATTAATCATAGAGCTTTAGAGCTAGGAAAACTGTATTTCACATATTATACTTACCTATATTAATTAAATTCTTACTGATAATGCATATATAGGATTCTTTATGAATAATATATGATTTATAAAATAATATATTATTTTAATCAACTAGTTATTTTTACTTTATAGTTTTAGATAAACCATATTATTATAATAATTTTATAAATACACTGCAGAATAAAAATAAATAAATAAATAAATAAATTAATGATAAATTAAATAAGGTTCATAATAGATTACTTAAAATTAGTCAACTTATTTAAAAATATTATGGTAAAAATTTAATTATGCTAAATATACATCTTTTTCTGCATATTGCAGAATGCTATTATAATTACAAACCAATTTACTCTTTCTAGTATTATTCATTTAAATGAATAAATGGAATGTTAAGTAAATATTCTAACAAATATATTGTAAATTTTATTAAATTTAATATTTTATAAATTTGTCTTTTAGATTTTTATTCTAATTTGAAACAATATTTTAAACTAGAATTATTAAAATTATTGTATAGAATTATAGAATCAATAATCTTATATCAGTTCAATCAAGCAATCTGAAACTTATTAAATAATTTTAAATTAATTAAAATTTGGTAAACAATAGGTTTATTAGCAGTATATGATTATCTTGAATCAAAAAAATTGCATTAATTCAAACAAATTTTTTGCAGTAAATTAGAAATTACAATTACTGACTGGAAAACTTTTTCAGACAATTTGTTAAATTCAATTAAAAACTATGTTGATTTACCTGATAATTTATATGAATGTCTAATTATTTATTATAATGAAGTTTATGGTGAAGATATAAATGTTAAATTTAATTCTATGTTAAATCTAATCAATAAAGGTTTACAGAATATTTTGTATATAATTATTCAGCTAGTAATTAATCAATGTAAAAGAATTCAAGTGGCAGCTAAAATTTTGGATTTGTGCTAGTCTCTCAATATAAAAAAAGTTCACATTTTAATAAAATTTACATAAGATAACAAATGATAAAATTGTGATTAAGAATAATTTAATTTTATTTTGAACATATATTGCAGTTTTCAATAAACTAGATTTTATTGCTAAAATATTTTATAATAATATATTTTTCATTCATAATATTTACAGCCAATTTATTTCTACTATATTTACAATTAAAAAAAAATGATAATAATAAGTAGAATTTATATAACAGTAATACAGAAAATATTTCATAGGTTAATAACTAAATACCTAGTACAGTTAAACCTTTATATAATAATATGTTATGATTCATATAAAAAAATTTAAAAAATATTGTTATCTAAAGCATAGCTGAAAACTCTAGTACACTTCAAATCATACACGTCATGTCTGTCCTGCCACATAATTGACCAATCAAATTTTAGGATTAGGTGTAATATTTACCATTTAAACATAAACAAGTCTATCACGTTATTGTATTGCTATTTTAAGAATTTATATTAATTATGAGTTATAATAAAATATTAAACTTTTTAGTTTATCAATTTTTCATTGTTATATTTCATTATTACATTTTATTGTTATATTTTATTATTACATAGTTACATATTTTTTTTCTGTTTTAATAAAATAAACTATACATAAATTAAACATGATTTAACTATAAATTTTAAACTATATACTGTAATTTTAATGTTGCATTTCTTCTTACATGTGATATATTAACGCTTTAAATGCTCTAACAGTTCCTGTTATCTAGTTATATCAAATTATACCAATATTTATAGATTCTCATATATAGTGAAAATTTAAAATTTTATCAGTATATATATCAAGTTTTTAATAGTATATCAGTATATCAAATATTGGTATATCAAGGTCTGACTGTATATAATAATAGAATGTCCTACACTACTCTTCAAATAATAATAGATTATTTATTTATCATACTAGATAATTTGTAAAAAAAATAATAATAATTATTTTTTTTTTAATTACCATAGCTATACATAAAACTAAAATTAAAATGGCTAAAATAGTCAAAATGATCAAAATAATTTTGACCTGGACTCTTTTAAAAGTCAAAATGGCCTAAATTATATCATATTATATAATTTTGATTAGATACAAATAATAAAAAACTTTAAAATTAATTATCTTAGCATCTAGTGATTGGATTTCAATGATCTTTTTTTGATCAGATTTGCTATAACAAAATAAATCTAATGATGGTAAGTAATGCCCTGAACAGGTAGACCAAATTCAGGTAACCTGACCTTGACCTGAAAAACCAGGTAAATTCAGGTTAGGTACAAGATTTCTTATTAAAATTCAGGTCAGGTATAAAGGTTAACCTGATCAGGTTGACCTAAAATCTGAAGAATAAAAACATTTTGATTAATATCTCATGATCTAGATATCCAATTTATGCAGTCTTATTTTTGTTACGTAGAGAACAATTAGAACCATATTTTAAAAAAAAGTTTATTCAAATCTGATCACTAGATCACGAGATAATTATCCAGGTTGTCAGATCATATTAGATAAATATAACTGATTTTGTGCATATCTCATGCTCTAGACGTCTAATTTATGCGGTCTTTTTTTGTTGCGTAGCTATCCTTCAGAGCTACATTTTAAAAACACTTCATCCAAATCTGATTACTGGGTCGCAAGATAATTATTCAGATCTTCAGATTATATTAGATAAATATAACCCATTTTGTGAATATCTCATAATCTAGACATCTAATTTATGCAATCTTTTTTTTGTTGTATAGAAATCCTTCGGAGATACATTTTAAAAAAATGTTCATCCAAATCTGATCACTAGGTAGTAAGATAATTATTCAGATCTTCAGGTTAAATCAGGTCATCAGGTCAGATCAGGTTGGTATAGTTCAGGGACGATGATTTTATTTGATTGCATAATTTCACATTAAACACATAATTTATGTGATAATACATAATTCAAGTTTAGTACAGTATAAAATCATATAATTCAGATCTTTTTATGTTAAAACACATAATCCACAGTAAAATATATTTAATTTATCATTTTAGCTGTTGATTATTAATTTTCTCTGATCATCTCTTTTTATGATGTCAAAAAAAGAAAAACTGTATCAGTCTATACTAGAAGCAAGGAATATAAAGACACTTTTCGTGTTGATGATAATATTCTTTTTTGTAATTATTGTAATATTTTCATGGAATGGAAATATAATTCTGTTGTAGATGGTCATTGCAGTAGTCAAAAACATATGTTAAACATAAAAAAATATGAGAAAAATCAAAATAAAATCTAACAACTTACCCTTAATTTTACTCAACTAGTTTCCAATTCAAAAAAACAACTTATTGAAGACTTAATAGAAGCATTTGCAACAGCAAACATTTCACTTGAAAAAGTTAATTTTCTACTTCCATTTTTTGAGAAACATGTTAAAAATGATGGCTCTATTCCTTAAGCTTCAACTTTTAGACAAGTTTACTTACCAAATGTATTTGACAAGCGTTATTAATGTCTTAAGATGCTTTTTGATTCAAAACTAGTGGCCATAATTATGGATGAAACTACAGATGATTATGCACAAAGCGTTGTCAACACACTTTTTGCTATCATAATGAAACAAAATTAGTTTCAGTTGATTTTCTTGAGCGTATAAATAATACTACAATGGGATAATTTCTTACGACTATTCTTACTTACTTTAATATATCTTTTAATCTACCATGTTTGTTTTTTTCAGATTCAGCAGCTTACATGAAAAAATGCTATCATGATGTCTTATTACCATTAATGCCTCAGTTAATTCATGTGCCATGTTGTGCACATATTTTAAATCTTATTGGGTATGTTTTTTAATTATCAGATCTAAGAATGAAAGACAATTTTACATAATTAAAAAAGGCGTGGTTATGTATAATGTAAAGGGAAAAGATTAAGTTTTAAAAGATAATTGGTATCTGAGAATAATATAGCAATAGTGTTATTGTATATATCAAATGAAAATGTAAATTAAAATGTTGAATAATAAAATTATAATGTTATTATTTTATAAAAATTTTATAGGGATATATGGAAAACATTACCTCAATTTTGTATTTTAAAAGAATTTTTAGATAAAGTTAAAGAGGTTTTTGTCAATTTTCCTGCTAAAAGAGGTTGATATGTGGCTTATTTGAAAATGCATGGAATTTCCTCACCATGCAAAATTCCTTTATATAATAAAACACATTGGAATTCTTGATTTCAAATGGTAATGTATACCAAGAAGCATATTGTCTTCTGACCTTCTTTTTTTCAAGAAGAATTCAACAATGACAAAAGACATTGTACTTTAGAAGTTATTAATACTTGCTTACAAAACACGTAAGAATTAGGACTCATTACAATATATATTAATTTCATTTCTTCCTATGCTAAAGAATTTATCCAAGATCTTGATTTTTTCTAGCAGTTAAAAAAGCTCATTTTTCCATTTGCTGAATTATGACTTCAACAACTTACTGCATACATTGAAACATATAGAAATTTAACTGAATTTGGTTCTGCATTGAAAAATTTAATTATCCAACTTCTATTTGATGTAAATGAACTCTATACAATTTTTCGAGCAGCATTTGCAGTAGCTTATAAAAAATTTGCTACATATATTCCTAATTATCTATGTAGATAACTTTCCATGCTTGCCAAGTTTTTGATTCTAAGTTTATTCATAGTGGAGATGCTCTACAAAAAAATATCTGGCAATATAATGTGATTAAAGAATTTAATAATTCATCTGATGAATTATTATGGGAATAAGGAATTTATTGTGACTTAGATAATGAATTTTTATGTGAAATAGAATTGGATTAAAATTGGATAAATAAGGCAACGCAATTGCTAATCCTTTCTAATATTGCTTTGGATTACATTTAGTTGCCAGTATTAAGTTGTACTGTTGAATGAAGCTTTTCTATGTACAATTCTATTTTAGATAGTGATCAGCAAAATCTCTCTCAGATTCTTTTAAAAGATTAAATATGATGTATTCTAATGGAATTATGACTTAAATTTATGTTAAATAATATATAATTTTAATAAAATTGATAAATTTACCTATATATAAATCTATTTTTTATCATGCATAAAATCAAATAATTACATAAATTTATCAAGCAATATCACATAATATGTAATTTTTTCTAAAAAATTATGTCACATAATTTTATTTTAACACATAAATAATTCATATTTCATCATAGCATAATTTTATCATCTCTAGTACAGTTAGATTCAGGTGACCTGATCTGATTCAACCTGAAAAAAAATATCAGGTCAAGTTAACCAATTGACCTGACCTGACTTGACCTGACCTGTTAGGAGCTCTAGATGATAAGATCATTCCTTTAGACTTGATATTAATAGATCTATTAAGATTTTTATTTTAATAAAGTTCAAGGTTAATTATTTCAATATTCAGTGATTGGATTTTGATAACCTCTTTTCAATTAGATTTGTCTTGATGAGGTGATTTTAATGATGGTAAGATCATCTCTCTAGATTTGATATTGATGGAGTTATGACAATTTAAAATTTTATATAATTTATATCTATGTAAAATCATGTGATATGACATAATTTTGACTTGTATTTTTCTGAAAAGGGTGTTCATGCCCTTTCTCTTTACTAAAACTTAGTATAATTTCTATTGCTTATTTTTTCATCTGCTGCTTCTATACACTTTTATTTAGCAAGGCAACAATTTTTAACATAGTTTTAAAGGGTTTTTTAAGAGTTGTTTCTTTATTTTTGAAAAATTTTCCTTTATTTTTTTATTGTCCTTTTTTTCTTTTCAAAAATATCTACCCGTTTAGCTATTTCTTTCCTATAAAAAATATGCATACGGTTTTTATACTATATATACGTATCTTTGATACAGTTCAGATTTTTACATACTGCATATCAGTATAAAGTATACTGTTCGCAAAATGTGTTTAGTAAAAAATACAATAAAGTATACGGTAAACATACTGTGTGATACGGTATATTAAATTCATATGTCTATAATGCATACTATTTCTACTGTATATCAGTATTTTGTATACAGTTTGCAAAAATATTGTAAATGAAGGATACGGTATATGTGACTATATATACAGTATATTAAAATTCATATGTTTATACCATATTTTCTACAGATATACTAGATATGGTATTTTCTTACATTATTTTTATTAACTTTACAACTTTATATTAGATATATAAAC
>JADRCO010003423.1:0-10128 GCA_021464525.1 Rhizophagus sp. LPA8_4_AMF
AAGAAAAAAAAAAAAAAAAAAAAATAAAAAAAAAAAAAAAAAATAAAAAAAAATATATATATATTACTATAATTAAATAAATATATAAAGTAATGAAAAAAAATCAACCGCTCAGTATCCATTGTTTCTATTTCCTTCTTCACTCGATTAAAAATAAATAAATAATATAAAAATTAAACTCATAAAAAAAAATATATGATTTAAACTTTTTTTGGTGAAATATTACAAAATTAATATTTATATTTATATATATATACAACTTATTCGAAGAAAAAGTTGTCCTTTTTTTTTTGTGCCAATTAAACACTTTACATACAAAAATATAATAATAAAAAACCCAACCCATGAAATATATATATGATGCAGGTTTATAAAAAAGAAATATTACAAATATTCAGAGAAAAAAGAAACCTAATATCTAATAAAATAATGAAAATAATAATAATAATATAATAATAATAATAATAAAAGTAACGCTAAAAAATTACGATATCTTTTTTCTCTGAATAAAATTCTATTAAATTTTTATCCAAATATATAATATAAAAAAGTCTAGATAACCTTTATTCTCGCGTTATATCTTAATTATCCATCATTATAAAATACACAGTCCTCCACATGATTCCAATTATTGTTGTTGTTGAAATCCAACGATTTGTTTAGGGCATGAAGGGTATTTTTTTAGACATTTTCCTTTACCACTATTATTGCTCTGTCCGTTTTGTCCCACTTTCTTGTTTTGTCGTTCTTGAACTGATCCTTCCTGCGAGTATTGCTGTTGATAATTAACACCATCTTCCTTATTTTCAGCCTTGACGCCACTACGATACTTATTACTCCGTTTTTTGTTGAAATTTCCACCATTCTTTGGATTTGAATGATTATTGTTAAAATTCCTTGCTTGCTGCATATTAGAATTATTATTACCATCAAAGGGCTTATAGTTATTTCCAGTTATTGACTTAAGAGAATTAGCATTGTTGTTGTTGTTGTTTTGATTTTTCATATGATTATTAATATTATGATTATTGCAATTCGAGCGCAACAAATTGTTATTTGAGTTATTACTATTCACATTTCGATTCGAAGAATTATTGCCACCATTTGCCAATTTCATCCCATTATTCGTATTACTGTTACCGTTTGTCTTTGCATAATAATGTCCGTAAGAACCCTTCCAGCCATTAGAGCTATTGCTATTGTTGTTATAGCTTTTGAAGCTGCCATTACTGTTTAAATTATAATCGTTGCCATATTGTCCTTGTCCTCCTTGTCCTTGATTAATATGGGGCGGTATGAATGCCACATCTTGGAGGTTAGAATCGTTGCAACTTAAAGTCATTGTCATAGAAGGGTTGTTCATGGTATTGTTCATTCGGAAATGTCCATTTACAGAATTATTATAACCGTTCGTATTATTGTTGTTGAGGCACTTCCTCTTTTTACTACTATTATTATTATTCGACTTATTCTGATTATTTTGTTGATAATTGTTCTGATTACTATTAGTTTTCTGATAATTATTCTTTGTACAGCTACTACTATAACTAGTATTACTAGTATTACTAGTATTACCACTAGTTTGACTATTTGAACCATCAGATGATGATTGATGTGACATTCGTCTTTGGTAACTATTAGTCGATCCATCATTCGATTGTCTATGGTAAAGCTGCTGATGATATATTGTATTCAAATTACCGCTACCACTATTAGACGGTGGTATTGAATTAGATGAAAAGCTATCATCAACTTTATCATTATTGCATGAATAATTATTATTATTATTGAAATCGACATTTCCAGTAGGCTTCTGATGCTGTCGTGGTGACTGCGTATGCTTATTGCCACGATACTTATTATTATTCGATTTATTAATCGATTTTGAACTTGAGATAGGATTAGATAAATCATCAGTTATTGGTTCTTCAACTTGTTTTGAGTTTTGCCCATGTTTATTCAAATATGGTTTGTTATAAGGTCTCTTCTCAGAATCATGAGAGCTATAAGTAACAAAAGATTTTTGACCCGAATCAATATTAGGATGACGTGAATAACCATTATTATTATTATATTTATTGTTATTTTCCGGGTCATAGAATGTAATCGTATTTTGTGAATAATGCTTTTGATCAGAAAAAGGAAAAGATTGCAAACGTGCCGCTGAACCTTTCTTATTAAGTGGAATATTTTTGGGTTGGTTTTGATTCGGAATTGAATCAAGATATCTTACAAACCCTTCATGTTCAGAATCCTGAGATTGTCCGTAATTATGGGACTGATCATCGTTCCTTTTTTTCATAATATATGAATTATTTTTTTGCTTTGATTGAGAACGCAGTTGTTCATCATCTTTCGGTACATTATAATGATGATTATAACGTCTACTATCAAATTGTTTTCGTGTTGAGCTATCGTTATTCTCATAATAATAGTAACCATTTGGAGTAGACCCTTCACTACCGTTATAATGACTGTTCTGCCTCAATGAAGAAACGCTATCGAATCTTCGCATACTAGATCCATCTTCCTCATCACCTTGAGGATCATTACTTTTCCCGTTCATATAATGAAGATTGTCCGTAGTATTATTCAAGCAATTATTCTGCCCGTTCTGCTGATGAAATTTCGTATAATTTTTTCGATTTTGCTTCCACATAACATTGGGTTTATTATTGTTACGTTTAAATGGTTGTCTGTAACGAGAAGGTGAATAATAGTGGTTGTTATTGATGTTATGATTTGGAGGAAAATGGTACTGTTCGCATAATTTATCTAAGCAGGCAGATTCATAAAGAATATCATAAGCCCTTCGAAATTCTTCTATTAACCCATTGACGCTAACGTCATCAGCACTGTTTCCTAAATTTCTTGCCGTGTTAAAGGGTTCTTCGACACATAACATTTTCCAACCTTTACATGTATCCCAACCTTTATCTGCTTTCGTAAGGTATTTGCCTTGTCGTAGAGATATAACATGTTCATCATAATTAAATTCAAATGCCATACTATTAAGAAAAAGCAAATAATTAACTTAAAATTTTATCATCAAAAAAAAAGAGTGAAAAATCATATACATATATACAAATATATGAATAAAAGCTCACCGTCTGAAGAACGCAAACAATAGACCACCTATGGTTTCTTTGTTTTTTGAACCAAATTGTGATAAAGATTCCACATCTTCATAAAATGATGCATCTTCGCCGTTTACCATTATTGGAGGAATACCTTTATGTGGTATCTGATGAAGAACTGGTAATATCGGTGGATCTCGCATTTGGAGGAAATTCAAAATTATGCAGGTCCAAGTGTATGTAGATATGGTACCACCCTTCGCTGAAAAGAAAAAATTAAAAGAATATATATATAACAGTATAAAAATTGTAAAATAGAATATTTTTAAAATTAGATACTAGATTTAATTTTACCTGCATCGTTTAAAACTCTTCTTCGCGCCCAATATTTTACGATCATTGCCAATGGTTGTACCCTTGGATCAATGCTTACATATTTCCGTATTAAGCGTGTGTTATCTAAGGCCAAAGTATTATTGACATTTATATCACAGGCCAAATCTCTATAAAAAAAAAAGCAAAAATTATTTTTTAGTGAAAGACGGCTCGTAATAAAGAAGAAAGAATTCTGGGCTTTGATAAATTGCGATCACGAACAAATATCAGTACTTACAGTTTTTGGTCAAATAACCTTACTATAGGTACTTTAGCTTTGGATACGATCTGTTCTACTTTCATGTCTTTATTATTGAAGAGAGGGGAAAAAAAATATAAATATATTTATTTCATTTCAACCGACAATACATGTATCGTCAAATAATTAAAACATTTACGTTTCTTTAAACAATCAGATAAAATATGTATGTTTTTTAGTCCATGCCATTGTGTTGTGACGCATAAATCTACATCAGAATGTGTTGTTCCAAGTTCATTCATGGAGGAACTTTATAAAATCAAATAAAACACAACAAAAGATTTTAATTGATATATATTATAATAAAAACAAAATTTCTTCATATTCTAATGACAAAATTGAGAATTATGATAAAAGTTTTAAAAGATATCTACCCAAACATATGTACTTCTATGTCTCTATCTGGGAATTCATCGTTTAGTATTTTTTTAACTTTATCGGCGAGTAATTTTCGTTTTTCGTGAGACTCATTTGTTGGGAGTAAAAACTTTTTTTTTATAAATATATATTGATTAAAAATAAATCATTATTATTGTTGATAGAGCTCATTCATATATATACATACACACATATATATGCATGAATGTATGTTTATTATTTATTTAGTTCATTCTGAACACCGTTAATATAACTTTTTTTTCCTTAACATTTGTAAATAAATTAATATACCTCATGAAGTCTCCTCATTGCTGTTGTGAGAGTTTTTTCTTTTTCTAAGTCTAATATTATGGGGTGTTCGTCCATTCCACCCAAACGTTTTCCTGTTTCGTTGGTATTTCTACTAACGAGAGCAGACTCAGAGTCCTGCTCTGACTGATGGTAGAAGCGAGGGTTTCGTAGATAATTATTCATGATAACATAAATATGTTATATCGTGCGTGTGAAAAGTGTTGTTATTATAAAAAGTAAAAAAAAAAAAGTAATTTCGTTTGTTATAAATAGAAAAAAATGAATGGTAAATTTTACAAATACACAGGTCGGATAGTTGTTTTTTTTTTAAATGAAAAATTCTTAACAGATAAAATTTTAAGTGTAATTTGTAAACGTAAAATGAAATATTTTGCTAGTTTCTAGTTTCTGCCCGAAAAAAAAAAAAAATGTTGAGCACTTCTAATAATTTATGTACGACCCTACACCTGTATACTATGAGAAAAATGCAGTATAATCAGGAAAAAAAAAACAAATTCCATTTATAAAAATTAAGGTTTCACAGTTTCACTTTTTCATTTAGATACAACACCAAAATGGGGTTTTTTAGAAATACGTCAGAACTTTACGGTTAACATTTTTGAAATTAAAACCTGTTTATTAATACTTTTAGTTATCGCGGGACCCTCTATTTGATTAAATATGTGAATATGTAGATCCTGAATAAATTCACCAAATAACCTATGCAAATTCTGTATAAATAAATATTACGTCAAAATATTAAAAGAAATCAGCACAATGTACTCGAATAAGTCTGGATTTGGAAATATCTTTTCTATCAATGATTAAGTTATATTTTTATATAATATGTAATATAAATATTATTTTGATACTAAAAGGTAAAAAATGTATTGTAATATAATAAATTCTTGTATCACACAACAAGGCTACATTATTATTACTACTTTGCGTTAATAAAAAAAAAGATTTTTTTTAGTGGGAAAAAAAAAGGAAAATAAGGTTTTTTTCATCGTGACCACCTGTCACTCGAACGCCTAATTGCTTTATTTCTTTCGGATGAATTAATTGTGTATGTTTGACGCTCATTCATCATTATATTGTTTCGTGCAACGGTGAGATATATTTTTGACACCTCTTTAAAGATATTAACGTATCTTACTGCGCCATTTAAGTAATTTATTTAGGTTAATTACCCGGGGTTTCATTCTTTTTGGAACTTTTCTCGTTGATAGTCATGCAAAAAAATAATTTAACAGAATTGTAACAATTACCGGCGTTTTGTTCCAATCTCCGATAATCATATGAAACGTTTTTTTATTGGAGATATCGACAGATCTATGCATAATAATCTTTCATAATGCGCAGCTTTTTTTTTTTTTTTTGATTATAGATCGGGTTTTGTTACATTCAACCTTTGACTATTATTTATTTGTTTAATCCTCATTGTCTAATTTTATTACGATAATATCATATGATACAGGAAATGTCTAAATTTACATTTAATAAGACTATAAAAAATCAATCATCCAAAAACGGGAGTTTGATTGAAATCTCACATGATTCAATTCAATGCTTCCTAAAATACTAGATTAATGAATTTATCAAAACTTACCTCTTAGCATTTATATCTTAGTATTTTAATATATGCTATACTATATATATTATATACATATAAATAAAATAATATAGTAAATATCTGATAGTAGTTGTAATTTTTTTTGTTTTATTATAATTTTTATAATTAATTTTAATAAAAGTAAACTTAATATTTTAAAATATTAAAAATTAGATAAAATAATGTCATTTTTATTTACTAACTTAAAGAGTATAATTTGCTGTAAATTAATCAACAATTTTTAATTATATTATAAAATTATTTATTGCTTATCTAAATATAATTATGCAAATATGATCTACTTAATATATGATTAATTTGATTGCACATTATAACTTTAAATTGCAAAAAAGTTTAGAATAATTAATCATATATAGAATTAGATGACTTATATAAACTAAAAATTTTCTGAGTCATATAAAATAAAATGCTTATTAGTTAAATAATTATAATTTGTTAATAAATTGTTGATAAATTAAACAATATATTTTATTATATATTTTATTATTATTAATGTAAAATATGCTATTTAAATTTAATTTAATTAAAATCTTCCTATTATTAAACATTAAATGTTAAAGGGTAGAAATTTATCAAATGATAGTATATATTTCCAGTTAACTATATATAAAATAATCTAAATAATTTAAAAAAAGTTTTAATAGTAATATTTTGATTATTAATCTTATTAGTTATATTTTTTTTATATTTGTTTACACTTTACACCTAATTATTTTTTAATTTTAATTAAATATAATATTACAATAATTTCAAAAATCAATATAATTTAATATATTAGTTGAATTTTATTTAATTTAAGGTTATTATTAAAATTTACTGGCTAATCTTTAAATATATTTATTTGGTTAATGCAAAAAGATTCATTGAAATATTTATTTTTAATATATATAATATAATTAATTTACATTTTTTAGAATTAAACCTTTAAAGATATTATATTATTATTACTTAAAATATTGCCTATGATTTATTTTTACATGAATACTCATAAATTTTTGTGAGTTTGATTATTAACTACATTAAACAATAACATTATCTCAAGTCTTAACAGGTTTTATTATCTATATTTTTGTTTTTTTTTTAAACATAAATCCCAACGGCCATAAATAGAAATAATGTTCCAAATCCTAATAATAATGAAGCAGGAATAGCCGAGGAAATTTCTTGTATTAATGAAGTTTTTGCTTTTATTCTGTTATAGTTATTATCAAGCAAAGAATGTTATTAAAGATTAAATATATGTAATCCCGATTTTGAAATCAATTTTAAAAATAATTAAAAGGATACACAGAGAAAGTACTTGTTGTAATAAATCCTAATAATAACAATATAAACGCTAATATAGGAAATAAAATTTGTGGTATTGGTGCCTCGTAAGGTTTCGCTACTTGCCAATCCGCCTATAGTAAAAGTGCAAGTAAAACATTAGCTGATTTAAAATATAAAATGATACAAGGATAAATTAAATGGAGAAATACTTACTAGACCCGACATTTTTAGTTGAAATCGAAAAATGTATTAAAAAAAGAAAAAGAGAACAAAAAAATTTAAAATAGCAGTATATCTTAAATTTTGTGTGGCAGCTGGTGATTGGCCAAGGAATGTACATCATTTTAATCACTCGAGAAAAGTTGTACAACGTAACAGGAAAAAACTATTATTACCCAAGTTTTTTTTTTTTTTATCATTATAATAAAAAGTTTCTCGAAAATGCAAAACGATCAAGGTATTCAAGTTGATCTTTACAAACCAAGAAAATGGTAAATTTTTCGGTTTAATATTTTTCTTTTTCTTGTCAACAAAAATTATTTATTTGACGTGACTGAAAATAATCGCAGTGCTGCCACAAATCGACTTATTACTGCAAAAGATCACGCATCAGTGCAAATTAATGTTGGAGATGTTGATGAAAAAGGTCATTACATAGCTAGCAGCTATAAACAATATGAATTATGTGGTTTCATTCGTAGTTCAGGAGAATCTGATGATTCTTTAAATCGTCTTGCTACAACGGATGGATGTAAGTAAATCAAGATTCTTCGAATTGTATTATTTATAATTTAATAAAAGATATTAATTTAATTTTTTCTTTGGATTTCCATTCATTTGAAAGATCTTAAAAAGTATGTACTCTCTTTTAATTTAATTTAAATAAGAATTTCTTTTTGCATTGTAAATAACATTACTCTATCTTATTCTCTTTAATAGTGTATGGTCTTCTCAACGTTAGAAAATATATTTCAAGTGTTTGAGATTTGATTTCCCTTATAAAGTGATGTTGAAATTGAAATTATTTCTTTTAATCAATAAATAATATTTTATACACAAAATAAGTAAATCCAAAATATTTAAATATTTTTTTATCGCGAATTATTCGAAATTTTATTTCGTAAATTAAGTAAAAGAAAAATATATGTCTGAAATTTAAAGTTTTGTATAATTTTCGCAATAAATATGCGTATAGTTTGACAAAATCACCCGGTTTTAATAACTTTTATAGGGTGTATATTAAAAAATTGATTTTCCTTTTCTATTATTAGTAACTATAAAAAAAAATAATTGTATTAGTCGCGTAAAAAAGAAAAATAAAATAAATCTGAATACATAAAACAAAGTTATCTTTTATAACAACAAAGTATTTGAATGAATTTCATTTTTTTTCCTCTCTATTATGGCAATGAAATCGTAGTTTCTGTTGTTTCAATTTTTGCTTTAACAGTAATACGCGGGTAATAATACCATTTAACGAATCTTGACCATGCTGTTGCGAAGAATAAAATTAATATACAAATCAAAATAGTAACTTCTTGTTCACGAAAAAAACATGTACTTACCCCAGAAAGAGAACTTTCTACCTAACCAACGTCCTAACCAAGGAAGTAAAAAAGCAACTAAAATTTGTTGCATTTGTTGAACAAGTTCTTCCCATTCTTCATCAAAATCAGATACATCGGATAAAGTGTCCTCAGCTTCTTCTTGACCTTGTTGTTGACCATTTATTACTCGTGTTGCATTGTTATTTCCGTTAAATTGTTGTACCGATGGTCTTGTACCAAGATGCCTAGTTAAATTATTAAGGTAGCCTTCATCAATATAACCACTTTCGTCTGTTGTTGGTGCATGTGACTGTGAATTTGTTGGTATTTGTCCCACTACTTGAGCCATTTAAAAGCGAGAAGAACAAGTAAGGCGTGCAAAGAATAGTGTATACATAATTGGTTTTGTCACACAATGGTGATAATGACGATCATATACTTTTCGAGATAAATCGAACATGCACAAGTACGTGTGTTGGTCTTGATTGGCCGCGCGATCGAATCTTTAAAGCACGATATCTTTTTTGGGGGCTTTTAGTTCAAACGTTCCTATTTGTATATTAGGCCTATTAAAAAAAAACGCGTGAAAAAATGACCGTTTATCGACATTTTTGACAACGATGCCAAATGAACTTCCCACAAGTCCGAACCCTCGAAAAATACTTTTGTCAAATGTTCGCCGTAACTTTTCATATTATTATTAATCAAGTCAGAAATCAGGATTAACTAGGATTAACTCAACACGTGAAGAGATAATCATGCGTCATAATAAAATTTAATTCCCAAATTAAGAAATAATTATTTGATTTATTTACATTCAATGTGTTGTACAGATCATATATTAAATTTATTCCTGAATATTGAATCTGTTTATCTTTTAGTTTATCCGTTTTACAATATCTTACAGTATCTTACAGTATCTCCAAAGAATTATATAATGTCTTTTTCAAATTGTCTTATTAGAAGTTTCTGGCTGGGTAAATCGTTACAAACTGAAGAATTATCTAATGTTATTACACGAAAAGAAGAAATTAGGACCGCTTTGAACAAATGGCAAAGTTGTTTAAATCCCCGTGTTAGACAGTTATTAGAAAATAATAGTTTGAACAAGTATTTGTTGGATTGTAATATTCCGATAGAAAAAGGTTTACTTAAAGAAAACGCGTTTATAGGGTTACGGAATAGTACGTGAATACTCTCATTACTATATGGGTTCTTTGCTAGGAAAATAACCTTCTGAGAATTTTTTAACTTAATTTTAAAGTTAATTTCATTTTAGTCTATTTGTTTTGAAAA
>JADRCO010003424.1:0-10127 GCA_021464525.1 Rhizophagus sp. LPA8_4_AMF
TTTTTTTTTTTTTTTTTTTTTTTTTTTTATCGTAAATAATATCACAAGATGAAAAACTAAATTATTCTTGATTTATCCCCAAATTCTTATTGATCACAATTTCAAACAATAAAATAAATTAATTGGTAACAGGAAAAAATGACTTATAAAGATGCAAATTCTTGATGATAATGTTAATATTGAATTATAATAATATAGTATACATATAATAATAATACATAATTATCTTTACATTTTCTACATTATTAATAAATTAATTTAAATTAATGGGAAATATTTAATAAGATTAATTAAGTTATATTAATTCTATAACTTTTTTTTTTTTTTTTTTTTATATTAATTTTTTTTTCAATCATCAATAGTCCAACGATCATCATCTTTTTGTTTTTGATTCTTTTTTCGTTCATCACTTAAATTACTAATACTATCACTTAAACTTAATGGAGATGTAGGAGGATGTTGTTGAGACATTGAAGAAGCAGGAGAATATACCGATGAATTTGATGTACCCGGTGGTACATTTAACGTTGGTATATCAATAGTAGTTGGTCTCGGTCTCAATCTTTTCTTATAATTTTCAACTAAAAAAAAAGGAGCGAATTAATTTGATATTCATGATAAAAAAAAAACAATAATTTGCATTTTTATATACTTACCAAGTTCTTTTAATCCTCTACCAAAATTTACTGCTACTATAATAGAAAAAACAAATGTTGCCTAAAAAAAGGAAGATTACGTATGGTTAATATCTAAATCCCTTTGATTTTTTTTTTAGAAAAAATTTCATGTTCACATACCAAAGCAATTACCACAAATACACTTGCTATTAAAATAAATAAATAAAAATATGTTACATTATTATTATTTTTGTCTAAAAGGAAATATTCAAAGTTATACTGTATATAATTCACTTACTGAATATTATCATAAAGTAAGATCCAAGTATTAATAATCTAACAAATGCGTATATTAATAGACCATAATCAGCAACAATTAATACCCATAATACAGAGAATGCTATCATTCCTGCTGTTGATTCCCTTTTTATCTATAATAAATTAAACAAGAAATTATTTTATGAGAAATGTGAAATTGAAAGCAAAGTAAAAGATAAAAGTTACTTACAGATTTGTACGCTAAAATTTGTAAAATTAAAGCGAGTAGAGTGGCAAAACCATGATATGCTATTAATACCATATCAATTACTCTACCATTACTAAAGTCAGTAATTTTAACTGCAACAATTACTGTAGGTATTATATATATTATCCAAAAGAACAGATTCAATTTAAGTAACATTATAAATATCAAATTACTTCTATATATTCCTAAAATTATTAAAGATAGAATTAATAAAAATAATTTAAAAGTTTAAATTATAATTTTGAAAAATACTTACTTTGAATTCGTAAATCACCACCAATCCTTTTGTAAACACTCCATCCAAATTGTCTATATAATTTACTTGCTACGATTGCAGATATAATTGAAATTGCTGTTAATGTTATAACTTGTGGTAAATCCACTCTTAACCAATCTATATCGAATCCGGTTAATCCTGCATTACAATTATTATTATTTTGTAATCTATCTACACGAATTTTGATTTGAAGTAATTGAACCTTTAAGTAAAAAGGAAAAAGTGTTAAACACATAAATACATAATTTTTTTTAATCGATTATAATATGTAACTTACCAAAGAATATGCTGCGCTTCCAAAATTCAAAGCTACGAGTGTAATAATTTGTATTATATGCTCGTGAAATATCTATAAAAAAAAAAATTTTTAATAATTATGTAACATTATTCTCATTTAGAGTTAAATTAAATCTTAAACTCTTACCGCATTTAACCCGAAATATACTAAATATAATTGTAAAATCATAAAAACTAAACTTTGTAAAGCCGAGAAAATGAATAAATAATTTACAGATTCGGTTTCATCTTTATCGCATTTATATGCATCCTTAAAGCGATTATCATTGTATATTGAATAATTCCTCATTAAAACTCTTGATTGAAAAAATACCACTAAACCAAATTGAACTGTAAATATTGTGGCGAATAATTTTGTCCATATTGAGGAAGTTACCCGATTCCACTAAAATTATTTAAAAAGAAGTTAAGAGGGGAATGATCCTATTTGTTATTCAATATAAAAAAATTATTTTTGTTACGTACTTTTTTTATAATATGTTTCTTACTTTCGTCGGTTAATAAACACATATTAAAAAATTATTATTATTTTTTTTTTTTTGGAAAAGAAAGTGATTCGATTTTGCTCACTTTTTATACAAAATATTATGAATCCAACTCAAGTTAGGCCAAATTTACTATAATTATAATATAACCAGTTTAGAAGATGTAATACAGAATATTCACATTACCTTTTTAATCGGCATCTTTATTCCGGTTCTCCTATAATTGGAAATTATAAAAGATCATCTGATTCGAGTTTTTTACTTGTTTGAGTCACAGTTTAAGGAACGGTAAAAGAATTCTTATTACAAAATGAAATTTCGAATTTATAGAAACTGAGGGATTCGACGTTATTGTTTAACCGAGAATAAAGATAGAAAAGAATTCCTTTTTCTTTTATTGAGTTTCTTTCATGAGTTTCGATTAGAACATTTTCGGTTAAAAAAGTGACACATTCCGCAACAAAAGGAGTATAACTTGCGAATGGAATTATAATTGCAAATTAGGATTAATCTTAAATATAGTGGTCTTATTATTATGGAATACAAAAATTATTTATAGAAAAATGGTAACTTTGGTATAAAATATATAAAATGGTCATTTACTTACCAATTAAGACACATTATTTTAATAACCATTTATGAGCTTATTCATTTTTCCAATTATATTTAATCTCGATTGAAATAAAGTATATATCGCGATTTCTCAACACAATAATCGTGCATAGTATAAAGGATGATCGTAACGTCACTTTACATACATGAAAAAGAGTTTGAGTAATTATTTGTGGACGAATTCGGGTTTCACAATGACACCATCATTTTAGCTTTCACATTTGTACAAAAAGGTAACCATTGCCCTTTCTAAATTATTTCATTTTTTATCATATCTTTGAAAAAAAAAAGCCATTATATTGTACTTAAGACTGCTTCCGAGTTTAATAAATTGTGTAAAACATAACACCTATAATTCTTCGTGTTTTTTTTTGCATAACATTGTGCATGCAGAAGTGATGAGTGGTTTGCTTTGAAATAAACTGACCAAATTATTATAATGCGAGACGGAGGTGTTTATTTATCACTACTCTTACACCGCAGTGAAATTCGACATATGGAACCATCCGTTCCAGTAGTAAAATTTGTCAAAAATCCGCTATATCAAGAAATCCGAGGGTAAAATAATTAAAATAATTATAGATTATTATAATCTAATTCCGATATATCAAGGCTTTATTTATGTTCCATTATATCAAGCTTCCGGTATCAAATTTCACCTTGTATCACCGAACACCAACTCAACTAGTTTGACGACATATCAATATGGGTTCTACAACGTTACTCAAAATAAAGGTTTTTAACAATAGAATATCATTGTGACGAAAATGAAGACGATTCGTTATTGAAGAACATAGCGTCAGTGTTTCAGGAAAACATCAATTAGAAGAAATAAATTTATATTAAAGCTGTCAGCTGACTCACAAGGTAACATCCTTCTTTTATGTATAAATTTTATTGATTAAAAAGAGAATGGTAACCGGTAATTCCATAGGCAGATTATCCCTAAGTATAATATTCTATATCTATATCGACTAGAATTTATTAATTAATATTGAATTGTTCTGCCTTCTACAATAAGTGATCGTTTCTAGGGAAGTACTGTATATACCGACTGAAAGTATAAGACATAACCAAATGAAGAAGCTTACGTTACATATAGATGGAACTAAACTTTTTTTTTTTTCGATTTACTGTAAATTCTAAATTTTTAAATTTTTTCTTTCGATAAATATGTTGTCGGGATATATGTTGTCGGGAATATGTTGTTCGTGCCGGACAATCGTTATCGGGCAAAGGGTACGCCGAGAACCAGGTTACACTTAACATCATCTATACCAATTTAAATTTATATTTATATTTACATATAGTGCATACATAGATAAATATGTTTATTTAAAGTAACCACCCTAATTTAATGTAAAAAGTAAATCTACAGTATAATTTATATAAAATTTGAATATTAAGCTTGAGGAATTGACATTGTTATTGTTTTTCATTTAGGCTAACTATAATAGTATTTTCGTTATTAACATTTAAACCTGATTTTTTTTTTTAAAAAAAAAAAAGTTATTAATTATATTTAATAAATTAGATTTAAACTTGATTATTTAAATTAATCATATTACTTACTAGCTTCTTTTAATCCTTTTCCGAAATCTTTTTTAACGTTTAAAATGTATATATATGAGGTCATTGATACACCAAAATATATAAGATCTTATTTAAAGGATAAATTGATTATTTAAAAAGCTTTTAAAATTAAAATAAACAAATATAAAAATAAAACTTACTGTACGGTAATAAGAAATACCATCTTTCATGTATGAATAAAGTTCCAATAATACATAATACAGCATTATTAAATAAAGCGAAAAGCCATACATATGAGGAATGTGTCATTCCACGTTTGGATTCTTCGTCCACCTAGAAGAAGAAAAAAATATATATATATTTAATTAAAAATTTTTACGAGAAATTTCTCTAAACATAAATACTTACGTAAATGAAAGTTACGCGAACTAACCGAAGCACCAAAATGAAAACAAATAAAAATAATAAAATAACGAAAATCATTGTATAATCCCTAAGAGTGATGTACGTTAATAGATAATAAATACAAAATACAAAATAAATTATTGAAAAGAATACAAAAATCTTTAGAAAAAGTTTTAATATGAGTTGTCTCTTAAGTGATGATACAAGTAATTCATTATTTCCAATTTTCTTTCGAAAATAATGATTAATTCCAATTCGAAAATACATCAAAAGTGATAAGTAACCAGCCATTATCACAAATAATGTATATACAATAAATTGTGGCAAATCATATTCTATTATTTTAGGGTTTGTAAGATTTTCATTAAGTCTAAATTTTTCTAATAATGCATTTCCACGCGTCAATTCTGATGTTAAACATTCATCTCTCAGATATTTCATTGAAAGAACTACCTCAACCATTTGTATCTATGAATGATCAGGTGATATAATTGTTTTGTTAGATTATATGTAATATTATTTAACAAAAAAAAACAAAAAAATTGACTTACGATTAAATATAAATATCCTCCGATATTCATTAGAAAATACACAAAAATTTGCATCACATATTCTTTAAATATCTATAAAAAAAAAGTTCATAATGTTAAATATAAAATGTTTGATATCGGCATTATAAAAAATTTTTACTTACCGCATCCAATCCCAAGTAAACCAATAATAATTGATAAGCAATAAATAAATAATTTTCAATAGCGAAATAATTCATATAATTATAATTTAATGCAAATTTTTTATTTTTACAACGAGATTTTATAAGATTTAATGGTCCATTTAAATCATAATTACGATACGATAATTTAGATTGAAACAATGATATAATTAGGAATTGTAATAATATTAATATCGCAAAAAGAAATATAAATTTGTCGACCTATTATTATATAATATATTTTAAATTAGTTAAAGAAAAAAAAAACAAGATAAAACTTTTTAAACGAGAATATATAATATTTACCTTTAATTTGTACTTTTTTAAGAGTTTTTCCTTTAACTGCATAGTTTTTGATAACATCATTGTTTATTAAATTGCTTAGATCTTTGTTTAAATTATTTTTTTTTATTTTAAAATAAAACACGTATTAGCAGTTAGTCTAAAATATTAACCAAAGGTAAAAAAAAGTGAAATTAACGCGTATCGTCTAGAAGGAAAAAGAAAGAGTAAAAGTTATTTTTTTCACGCATATCATATCTTTTAAATATCAAACTATTCAGCTAGAAAATCAATAATTAAAATAATGAACTAAATAGGTTAAGATAGACGTTATATTATTTTTGTGATACATTAATGTTTCACCATACAGAAAATCCTTACTTGATTGTGGAATTATACTCCCAGGCTCGTCAGTTATTTAATTCGGGATCCGTGAGTCATTGGAGTGTGTTATCAACTAATTAAATAAACTATTTATAACCTCATAAAATTTAGTATGATATCAAATTTCGGAAATTTTATTAAACAAGTTATTATTATTCAATAACCTTGTATTAATTAGGATTCAAAAAATATTAAAATAAGAATACACAATATCTTAAAGAATAACATAACATCTCACTTTTTCGAAAAATACTACAGAAAAAAAATATATTTCTTATGGAAATGTATTAGTTATTATTTTCGAAATTTTTATTGGAAAAAGCAGTCAGTTACATGAAGAGGTAATTTAACTTAATACGTCGATTATAAACTATATAAGATATAGGTTTTGTTAAACTATGCTGAGAGAATCATGCATAAAATAGGAAAAATGGGAATCTGCCGTTACACCAATTAAACGTAAAAAAGCTAAAAGAGAATGTTATTTTAAAAGAAATGAATATTGTGTATCACAAATGTGTTGACAAACCAGACTAAGTTCATATAAAGAATATTATCTAAAGGATATCGAAGATATTGGCAGATACTACTCCTTTAAACGACAATATCTGGTAATAACAACAGCTTCCTGGCAAAAATAAACGACAGTAAATTTTGCTTTCTACGCAGGGAATAAAATTGATAAAAAGAAAAAACGTTATGTAAATTCTACACGCATTAAATGTTGTTTATCACAAAAATAAATCAAATAAAGAAAATAATGTTTACAGTTTTGTTTTCTGCATAATTGCATAAAATTTATCCAACGCGTTGAATAAAGTAACTTTGGATGTTGATATTGAATTTGTTCGATATCATTTAAATTGAATCACGTCACTAGTTCCTCCATAGTGTTAGTCAATAATTCATAAATTACGGGTCACTCGGCAAATTTGATGCCGAGTATTTTGGCGGGTACTCGCTACTTGGATGGGTGTCATGGGCGGCAAATCGAAAAATAAAACAAACGCATGATATAATATATCATTACACGTATTACACGTATTAGTGACGTGCACTGAAAGATTGGAAGGCTATTGGAAACTCCCAATTCTTCCAAATTTCAACCTTCCAATTCCAATAAAATTTCTATTGGAAGCTTTCAAAACCATAGATTTACATAATATGAATAAAAATTATTGGTGGAAAGGATGAAGGATTGGAAACGTCCAATTCCAATAATCACTTAACACATTAGAATCGCATCACCGCACGTGCATATACACATTTTTCCGAGCCGTTATTGGGGTGGACATATGACAATCAAATTTGATTGGTTATCCCGGATTATTCAGTTGCAGCAATCAAAATTTGCCGTGTGTCCCGTAACCAATCGGCCGATCATTCATCCGAATACCCTTTATATACTATCGCAATCAAACACCGTATTGTCGAATCTACAAAAGGAATTATTTTTTGAATTTTTTGTGTAATAATATTATAGTCGTATGTTGTGTTATCAATGTCTGATACAGAAAGATCACTATGAAATCAGAGATGTACATTTAGCTTGAATGGAAAATATACTTATTATTTAACTATAAAATCGAATAATGAAAATAGCATTTTTATTTGACAATCTTTACTAATAAAATTCATATTTTTGATTTCAAATTTACAAAACCTTTAAGCACATGATTAATCTTTACAGGAAGAGTCTTCCGGTTCATTTCAGATTAACTCATAATCAAAATTTTGATGAATCGATTAATTCTACTTGCTAACATCAAACAAACTATGTAATTTATAAGAAATAATGAATTATATAAATTGACAAGGTATAAAAAATTGTAGCGATTTAATTTAAATCCAAGTTTGCCTAAAGATGCAATCACGAAACCTATTTTATTTTTATTACTGGCATATTGCAACAAAATTTTCAACAACATAAAAAACACTAATATAATAGTTTTTTTAAATTTAACATCCTACGTTTCCTAATGTTTCGTTTAGACAGCTGTTTCTTCGGATTTCTTTAGACGCGTAGGTAATAATAATAAAAAGAAGATATTATTTATAAATTGTATCAACTGAATATAGCAGCTGAGTAGGCTGATTGTAAAAAATAATCATTACAGTATTTGATTAAGAATTTACATATTTGACGTGAAGAATTTCTAAATCTTGTTAAATATATATTAAGTAAAATAAAAATATTGCAATTGCAAACTATTATTATAATTGTTATAATTTTAAAATATAATTTTAAGTACCAACAAAAATTCATTCATTTTTATTTTCAGTGCCTCGAATTTCGATATTAGACATCATGGAATATGACGATAGATTATTTGGAGTTAAAGGAAAAAAAAATGGTATATCGAGCTGATTTTTGTACTTTACCAAACGCTAATCATTCAGTAAAATTAATGCGCAAATTATAATCAAACGAATCTAGTATTACCGAATCTTAGCGTGTGTGTTAAAATTATCTCGACATAGCATTTCTGCAAAAAGCATACTAGACGAGTAAGTTGCAATAGTTTAATATCGTCAATCACTTTTATCATGAAGTGATGTGATTTGATACCTCTCGCTGAACGACCTACAAGGAAACAGCGATGGTGAAAATTTATCAAAACTCAAAAGACTGATGAAATTAATTATTTTCGACTTTGTTGTTTGATCCATTAAAGATGGTACGATAGAATATACAAATTATTTTAGAAAGAAACTAACAATAGAAACATCGTTAGATTCAAAAAGCCAAAATTATCCATAACATATATTGTCTTTCAATTTATAATGTATGCAGTATGACAATGAACTCGCAACCCAACCAACACTGCATTGCCGAATTTATGTTTGGTTGCAATAAAAAAAATAAGTTGAGAACACTTTGAGAACGTTATATTTACGTTGTTCGCTCTAATGTTCGATATTGTATGTTGATATAAGAGATTGTCGTGTAACAATTAAAGTAGATACATTTAGCTAGAGACAAAAATATTAGGAATCAAGATATTAATTTCATTTACTAAAATATTCAAAATTTTACAATCAACAAACTATTTTCACCTTAATATACATGACTTTACCCAAATACCCGTACAAACCCGCACAAATATTTATTTTATTTTATTTTATTTTACGTAAATCAGGAGGAGTATACATATTATCTAAATTTATCAAAAGAAACAAAGATAAACAGATATAACACCATCGTCCAGTAAGAACCAGACCCTCAATTAGAAAAAGACGAACCCCTATCCGGTACCACGACCGATACCTTCAAGTTAAACCCGCACAAATATAAAAAATAGTTAAAATAATGTTTTTTTTAATTTAAATACACGTGATTTATCGACGAGTCTTACAAATAAGAAATACAATAAATTTTATAAATACTAAATTTTAATGAATTCTCATTATTTTCTTAACATCTCCAATCTATTTTGAGCATCCTGATAACCTTGTTTAGCGGATTTTTCATACCAATAAATTGCTTGACATATATTTTTTTCAATTCCATCTCCTTCTCCATACATATTAGCAAGATCATATTGAGTTAACATATCTCCTAAATCCGACGCTTTTTGGTATACTGTAATTCAAGCGGTTTTTGCTTATTATCTCATGCTATAATTCCATTCTTATAATTACTTCAGCTAATTGTTTAAATAACTCAAAAGTTTGTCATAATTACATCAGTCCCTTTTCCATTTAAATACATAAAAGCAAGGTTACATTGAGCTACATTATTTCCTGCTTTTTTATATAAATAAGCATCTCTTCTTAAATCTCTTTTAATTCCTATATCATGTTCATAACAATAACCAATTCCATTTATTCCTATTGCACAATTCTTTTTAGCTACTTTTCCCAAATATTCAAAAGCAATCTTTTCATCTTTTATAGTTCCATTACCAAATTGATAACATACTCCAACATAAAATTGTGCTAATACAGTGGCGCTCAAAAATAATGCATCACCTGAAAAATAAATTAAAAATTTCAA
>JADRCO010003425.1:0-10122 GCA_021464525.1 Rhizophagus sp. LPA8_4_AMF
CATGGCGGTTATTTGGACACCAATGTCCATTTAACCATGGCGGTTATTTGGACACCAATGTCCATTTAACCATGGCGGTTATTTGGACACTAATGTCCATTTAACTATATAGTACGGTACGGTACAGAATTTTTGAAATTTTTGGAAAATGATCAACCGTACCGTACCGTACTTGTTCTATATATACTTTATATATTATAGAGCCAGTACGGTACGGTACGGTTGATCAAATTTCTGAAAATTTCAAAAATTCCGTACCGTACTGTACAGATTTGCAAAATCGTACCGTACTGAATATCTATATAATCATTTCAGAATACAATTGATTCTCTAGTGTTAATCCTTTAAGGAAATCATACCTAAAATTCTCTTCATGCGAGTTGACCAGAATTATGACCACTTTGGCCGGAATTAAGTTCAAAAAACCGTTGCTTAATTTCAGAACTATGCATTTGACGACCTCATTACATCTCTTTAGCTTCAAATAGTAATCTCCAACTAATCTGCTACAGAGTCATTACCTGAACCAATTTTGGATTGATCTGCGCTGTATTGCTCATAGTTTGCATTATAGAATATAGACATGTTAATACAATTTGAAATAAATGCTCTGCATATTAATTGATAACTAGCCCTAATATCTCCAAATCTTTGTTTTATCAGGCACAGCAGAAAAGTCTCCTTTCTTTTTTTTCCTTAAAAAAAAATTCAGTAAAATATAAAATTGGGCATTTTTTACATTCTTTCATAACTTTGTTATTTATATAAATTGTTTTAACCATGCATATTTGTCTATTTGTCAAATATTTGAGCGAATTTGAAATAATTTTTAATGATACTTTTTTTGTAATTATAATACCATTTTCATTACCGTATTTTGCGATATATGAGTACTCCCATTTTTGCATTTAATTCTGGCCAAGATCCTCATAATTCGCCATAATTCTGGCCAGGTGCTTATTTTCGGGAGGTGCTTACTAACTGTAGTGGTAACGACCTGCTGAAATATGCATATGAGACAGAAGATTTCTACTTCTGAATATTCATTTTAAAGAAAAATTTAAAAAGGCCAGTTACATCATTTATCATTCCGAATTGTCAATTTTATTTTTTAGTTTAGTATGACAATAATTGTAGAGAGTATATCACCAATACAAGGTGGGAAAGGAGGGAACGACTATAATGATTTCAATGATATTATACGAGCTAATCATCCGGTGATGGTATTAATATAAAAAACATTGATATTAGAAGTGTAGATATTTACGCTAAAGATATTATAAATTATATTCAATTTACTTATAAAATAGTTATGGTTAACGGAACATCACAACTTCATAAGGGTAATGCGTATGGTGAAATTAGAGGTACTAATCAAAAGATCGTTCTCAAAGAGGATGAATATGTATTATTTATACGTGGTAAATATGGCAAAGGATACAAAGGATTCCAAAATATTTTTGTAGGACAAATAAAGATTCAGATAACACAAATGACATATAGTTCACAATTTTACGAAGCTGGTAAAATAGAAGAAGAAAAAGAAATCAAATGGCCTGTGGGCGTTATCTTTGGTAGCGGTGGTGATTATCTGGATTCTATTGGAGCAATCAAGATCTCTGACGTAACAGTTACAGAAACGACCCCAGTTACCAC
Organism: Rhizophagus sp. LPA8_4_AMF; assembly: GCA_021464525.1. Classification (NCBI taxonomy): domain Eukaryota; kingdom Fungi; phylum Glomeromycota; class Glomeromycetes; order Glomerales; family Glomeraceae; genus Rhizophagus; species Rhizophagus sp. LPA8_4_AMF. The sequence goes on from JADRCO010003425.1 coordinate 1,657, forward strand.
AACCGTTAAAGAACCTATCTCACCTTCTATTGTAGACCAAAATAATCATGCTTCTCCTACTAGTACTGCATGTCTTAGTTTCACCACTGCTATTTTAGGATTGTATTTTGTAATAACTATGGAAATTTTTATGTGGAGAAGGTTTCATGGAGCTAATTTACGAATCCCAGCATATCATCCATAATTATTGGTACTTTAAATCACGTGATTATAAAATTCCAGATGTCAATTAACGCTACGGAAATAATTCTGTAGTTAGGTACGGGCAGAGCGACCTCTGTGGGATTCCCCGGTGGTTAGGTTTACTCGCTTGTATGTAGTTTAGTCTAGTATATTTTTATGTACTTTCCACTTGTCTATGTGTGTATCCTCAGTTTCTATCTCTCATAATAAAAATAAAAATAAAAATAAAAATTCTGTAGTTAGGTTTTTTGATTGTCAGATATTAGGATTTGTTTTAAATATCAGTCAACCGACTTACATTTTATTGTATTTCTGATGTTCTAATCCTTTAGGTATTTATCAATTAAAACTTTTTTTATTTTCCGTGTTTATACAGTAATCTTTTGGTAAACATTAGATTATAATTATTAATCTATTGTCATAATTTGCTAAAAGCAAGATGTGAAAGAAGTACAGTAATTTTTTATTTTAGCTGTTTTGTTTCTATACTTATTTTTTTTAATAAATATAATATACACTATACTAACGTTTCCAATAAAAAGAGTTATATCGCTCATTTTATATAATCTTTGTTCACGTGATGATTATGTTGAGTATGGTTTGGCGTAAAAATCAACTTGTCAATTATATAGAATAATGGTCAAATAAGTTCTCGGTCGTCCTTTTTTTACCGAGGTTTTTTTTTTGACCTAAATGACGATCTTTACCCATATTTTTTTGCCAATAATAAATCAACTTACAAATAGGTATAGCGTAAAGAAAAGCTTCAAACCTGCTTAGTTCTTGAGTCGTATTCTTAAAAACGTTTAAAACTCACTCAAAAAAATTTTTGGGAGAGAGAAGCTTTCTATTATCCCTAGTCTTGATCTTGGAAAATACTTCACTAAAACATTTTGATTATCTTCCGCAAAAGCTATACTTCAATAGAGGATGACTTGGGTTTATTTGCATTACTACATTCTATAATCTTGGCTATATCATTGTCAATAAACTTCTTAAACTTTTTGATTCTGAATCGGAGGAACTGAAAGAACTGGGCTTAGATGAACTCCAGCATTTGACATTTGCAATATTGCAAGGGCACCACTTCATTTATTAGTTCTACTTCAGAATTGGTCGATTACCATTTTGATCACAAAAACTAAGAACCAAAAGTTGCAATTAAAGTTCAATTTTGAGCGGATTATTGATCGATCGTGATTAGGGGTTGGAACCGTTCAAAAAAACCTTAACCGGTTATTTATTCTATTTTCTTCCACATTCCTATCACCAGATATATCTGAAAGAGGCTTGCGTTTTAATTTTGATTGTGCTATTTCTAAAGAACTCTTATACCGATTTGGTGGCCTTCCTCTTTGGGTAAAAACAACTTGGATTAGCAATCAGATCTTCCAAACTCTGTGAATTTGATATCTGTTGATTAATTTTCGTATTAATAAAATTGTTTAACATTCCACAGAATTCATTATAAGCATTAGTTTTTAATGCAATATTAACCGCTTTTTACATAAACCCATTCCTTTTGTATATTGTTGTTTTTGATTTGCAAAATTCCAAAGCGGCCCAGAATTACTGATGGCTGTAAAGTTTTGTGTTTCTGAATTGAATTGTATAGCTGTTTATTAGAGATATGTCTTCCAGGGTAATTAGCTTGTAATAATCCACAAATAGAAGTTGCACCCATCATCGGACCACCATAATTAATATAAAATTTCACATCATCTTGCATTTCTGATGTAAATTTACAAAACATGGGAGACATTACTTCAATTAAAAGATTTAATTCATGATTATGTTCATCTTTAAATAAGGTAAGTGTAATAACGGGTGAAATTTTTGGCCAATTAAGATTGGCATGTCATGGACATTCAATAGCACCTGAGCTTGTATTACGTTGCCTAGAAGTATCATCAATTTTTTGTGGCTTATATATGTAAGAATGAGAACACTCCATTCTTTTGGAATTTGTGTTACACCTGTAGAAATTTCAACTGCTTCACTACGACGTTTATAAAAAGAAAATCCCTTTTGTCAACAGTATTCAGTAAAAAAATTTAAAGCTTTATCCCATGTCTGAAAGCTTTTTCCAACTGTTAAAACTAATTCCAAAGATACATTATCTGATTCTATCCCTTCCAAGTCTTGATCTTATTCTCCATACTAATGGTTAATTATTTAAAATATGAGGTTAAAGAAGAAAAAAAATGAGGTTAATTATTTAAAATATAAGGTTAAAGAGGAAAAAGGAAAGTGGGCTAATTATTTAAATATAAGTTAAAGGAGAAAAAGTAAACGAGCAAAAAAAAGGATCAATAAATCACTATAATTATACTATTTTATACTATAATATGATTACATAATGTTTAAATCTAAAAATTACGTAATAATTTATAATTTTTAAATTTAAAAATTATGTAATCATATATAGAGGTTAAAGTAACCCCGGTTAATTATAGTATTTCTAAAAAAAAAATATTTATTTCCTGATCCAAATCTAAAAGGCAAAAAAAAAAAAAAAAAAAATTACTATAAATTATAAGGGAAAAAAAAACAAAAAGAAAAAAAAAAATTCGGTTTAAAGAAAAAAAAAATTTGAAAAAATAAAAATTTCGGGTTTAAAAAAAAAATCGGTTTATAATTAGTAATCATTAGTAAAAAAATTTTACTAATAAACTTTCATAAGAATTATAACTTTTTGATTCCTTTTATATTTATTTGATATTTGAATATCTCTGCAAATAAGGATACTCGGTTTAAAGAAAAAAAACAAAAAAATTATTTCGGTTACTGCGGCCGATCACACTACACAGATTTTCCGACATGGATTAGCCAACACGGAATAGATCAGGCGCAGAAATAGCGTTTCTGCGTTACACAATTTAAATTTTTTTTTTTTAATTACCGTAGATAGATAACGAGAATTATAATCACATGATCATCAATGTTAACGTGTTAAAACTTGATCCTTAAAATTTCATCGGACAGACATTGCAAATCATTGCATGGTCCTTAAAGTCCGCTACATTTCGGATAATAAATGATTTTTTACTGAAAATTGTATTAAAATTATTTGTAAGCTACTTCCACTCTAAAATCTCACTACAATTCTTACCTTCAAGTTGTGCTTTTTAATAAATTCATCAATGAGATAATTCCCACTGGTCCAATTTATAACTTTGTTGAAAATGCTTAACATTACATAGCTGACACCAATAATAATCATAATATTTATCAGTATTAAGCTGCTTACATTCTTTACATAAACCATACAACTTATAACGTTCTTTAAAATTATCATTTAATATTAGCTTATTAAGTGACAAACTTTGTTCTTTTGTTAACTGTCCAATCGGTCCATACTAAATTAAATAATGAGCAAGTACTGTATTACAGATGCACAACACGATCAACAAATTTTACCTAATTGAGACTAGACAATTAAGCATACAAAAAATTCGCTTGGCGAAATAGAAAAATTTTCCTTTTTCATATATTTTGTAACTCTAAGACATGCAAATAATAAAAAATAATTTTGTATTAGATGATCAACAAAGCTTTCTTAAATCAATATTTTTAAAGAATATATTATTTAATTTTATACTTAAATTTCGAATATCATATGAATTATTATTTTATCAGTACGTAAATTTGAAGGAATTAATTGCAATTGGATAATAATATAAAGATTTTTTAAAACAAAAGTTACCCACCATTTAATATCTTATTCAATAATTTCGTTTCTTTTTATTCAATTTCAAATATGTCAAATGAAAATATATTATATTTAGACGTAAAATGGGTATTTAATTATTTCAATTGCAAATGAATTTAATGTTAAATATAAATAAGAAGAAGTAAATATGTTAATTATAAGCAAAGGATTCATTGTTTCTATTATCATGATCTTTAAACAATGCAGTATTACAGATAACTAGTAGTATTTGGTAAAGTTTATTTAAACTTTCATATGAGTAAGTATTATGGAGTAATTGTATTGACATATCAGATCAGAATTCTCATGTAGTTAATTTTAAAAAGATATTTATGCAACTTGAGCATCACATTACGTCACCACGTGAGTTAACTCGAGTCTTAGCTTTAATTCTCATTTAGAATAGACTTGTTTTACTTAAGAACGAGAAAAATATAAGCCAATAATATAGTAAAAATACTATTTTCAGGTTTATACACTCGTTATATAAGCTAAATACATTCATTAGGGTCTAGTCCAAAATCCCGACAGGGTCAAAGTCCCGACACTCCAATGCTGGTCAATTTATCACGTGACTCTGCATGATTCTGCATAACGCTGGCCAATTTCGGGATTTTGACTCTGTCGGGATTTTGAACGGATCCCCCATTCATTATTAATATTTGTTATCTAAGTTTATAATATATGTTTTATTATATGATCCAAGCTAACTCACAATTATGAATATTGTCTAGATTTTATGTTACTTTGCAAGATACATGGAGATACACAATTGAGAATATCATAATTAAACGCGACATCTCAAAAATATTAGAAATTCTCTTAATTTATGTTTTATCATAATGGAAAGCTAAATTTGAGTATCAAAAATAATAATGAAAAAACCTATTCCAATAGTAAAATATAGTATATATGATAAAGGAATAACCACTAACAAATAATTTATTTGCTTTTTCCTGATAATGTCATCAATTTTTTCATTTTATAGAATCTTTTCCTGTCTTCACAAACTCATTCAAAATATTTTATCTACAAAAATTATAATAATTGTTAATATTGTTAATAAATAAATTATCTAAAAACTAAATATAAATGAGTACCTTTTAGAAATAAGGTTAAGATTTGTAAAATCTAATTCAAAAGTTTCTATAGAATAAAAAATACATATTTATTAAAAAGTAATTTAAGATTATGTTTATTTGTTATTTACTGACCTAGTTTAGTATATAAATGGGTCCATCATCCTTCGGATGATAACCCATTTATATACTACTAGATCAGTAAATAACTTTTTTATCATCCTGGATATACTAATTGGTCCGCCAGTTTATAACTGGCGGAAAATTATCTAGATACCAATTAGTAGCCAGGTCAAATGAATTGTTATCATCCTTAGCGTTTTTTGGTTCTGGAAGATTTTAAAATCTAAAAGCCTACTTATGTAAACTGCTTTACGATTTGTAGTATGCGAAGAGTAGTAACACCATATGAAGGTGAAGAAGTAGTTAACTTCTCATTAATTCATTAATTCTATCCGCTTCTTCAATTTGTTTTCTGGTTACATTATTTTCATTATTAAAATTTGAAATAACATTAATACCATAAATCATATAGCAAACCATGTAATACTTTTGTTTTAGGTCGTTTTAAAGGATCTGAATCCCAACATTGTTTAATAATATTAAAAATTAGTTGAGGAATTCTATAATTGGATTTTGGCCTTAAACTTTGACAAATTTTAATAGTCAAGAATTCCATGAGAAATATCATAATAAGGTGGAAGTCCTGTACAGACTTCTTATGCAATAATTCCAAATCCATAGATGTCACTTTCTTGAGTATAATTTTTTCCTCTTAAAACCTTCAGGTGCTACTTAAGTTAATACTCTATATACTTTTTATATTCATCTTGAGGTGATTTAAATTTGCTGGCTTGCATAATCCTAAATCAGTAATGTAAAATGTATTACCATTACTTATTAAGTATATTAATTACCACAATGAAAATCATGATGAACAAATCCATTTTCAATGAATATTACAAGCCATTTGCAGTCCTATGTAAAATATCCAACATTTTAATTATAACTTAAATGTTGCCTTAAACTGCCATTTTTTACATATCCCATCACCATAATAAAATTATTAAATTCTGGATCTTTAGTAATTCCATAACAACGAATTGCACAATTTGTATCCATCGCAGTATGTAACTAATGGTCATTTTAGTATTTATAAGAGGAAAGTATTTTGAATTCAATATAAATAATTAACTTACTTCTCTTAAAAATTCGGATGTATATTCTGAGAATTATGTAATCATTTTAAGACAACTGAAATTTTTCATTCTTATCAACAATATATTTACTTCTTTTCCATTATATATTTTCAGAATCCCATTCTTCTATATATCCATCTTTCCAAATTGCTTTATAAATAGTTCCAGATCCTCCTTTGGTCATATATTCAACATTTTCAATCTAAAATTCATCTATTATTTTGGCCTTAAGTTGTACTTTTTGAATAAATTTATCGATTTCATAATTTTTACTATTCCAATTTTTAAAATTTTGTTTAAAATTACATTGATACCAATGAGAAGAAATTTTAGGTTGCCTACAATTTTTACATAAACTATTATATTTATAACGTTCTTTCAATTCATCATTTAATATTAGTTTATCAATTAACAAACTTTGTTCGTCTGTTAATTCCCAATAGCTAAAATCTTTTATTTACCCAATTACATCGCCATTGAGCTTAATATCTTCCATACTGAATTAATGAATTTTATTTATAAAAGGGTGAGAAGACTTTTTTTAAAAAAAAAAATAAATAAGCACGACATTGTAAATCACAGTTGTAACAGCGACGATCGACAAATCTTATTTTATTTTGGGTCACAATAAAAATCAAGCAGCCACAAATGATAATTGTAATTTTTTAGGTAATCAATGATGATATTTATTACGATTATAATATTGATTTTTTCTTTTTATAGCATGGACTTTTATAAAGGTAAAAAAACATAGTATATAGTCTTTGGCCAATGTTACTTAAAATATTTTGTCATACTTTAAGATTAGCAAGGAATAATAAATATACTATTTATGGACAATGATTACAATAAATTAATAAAATGAAATAAAAGATTATTTTTTTGTGAAACTAAAATTTTTAATGACATAATTTGCTTAGGTAAATCAATAATGATTGCATTTTATTACCTAACAAATAATAAGAAAATGAAAGTTTTTTAACATGGCACGTTAAAGATAATAACGAGGGGATAAAAAAAACAATGTTAAAGTGGGTGCCTAAGAAAAAAAAAATATGAATCATCGAAAGCGTTACAAAGATAATAAAATCATAATTTATTTAATTTCCTGTAGTTACTTTATGATAAGTAGATTAAGCTAAAATCAACCTCATAATAGTAAGCGACGCGTTCAATCTCCAGAATTCTAAAGTGATACAACAAGAAATAATAATTTATTAACACTATTTACCAAAATTTAATGAACAAGATGAATAAAAAATACTGAGAAATTCACCTTCTTGAGATTTCAAGGTTTACACCGAAGCCTACTAGTGTTCCTAAAAAAAAAGAGCGTTTATAACATTTCCAGTTGAAAAAAAGAGACACGAAATAACAAAGACAAGAAACTAGTATTACCTTACTTGCTTGCAATTTCAAAGTTTTATCATTTACATGAAGCTCCAGGAAGAAGTAAATGTTTTTGTTGTCACATTAGATTATAAGTGTTACAAAAGAAAAGTGACACAATCAAAAAAGGAAAACCCAGGGTAAGCATGATGACATGGGTTGACGATCAAATTGCCTAGTGCATAACAATAGAATGTCCTACCGGACAATCATAAATTATATTGAAGAAACTATCATTTGCAACATATTTTGACAATCTGACATACAGCAGGTGATATATAACAAAGTGACATACTAATCGTAAGCAATACATCCAAATCAAAAATTCATATATAAGGAGGGTTAAATTATTTAATGTTAAATTGAAAATGTGACTATAAATAAAGTTAATATATATATATATATATATAATGTAATTTATTATTTTATTATGATTTTATTACATACATACAGTCTAATCATAATAAATATATTCCTATAAAATATACATATTGTAATACTGATAAAAAAATAAATAAATAGTAAATAATTGATACAAATAAAGAAATTTATATTCTGAATATTTGTAAATTTTCTTCCTTTCCTTTTTCTTTAGTTGTTTTCATCTATATGAACGAATTATTAAAGTAAATTGTGAGGATTATTAGTAAAATTAATCATTTAGAAAGCAAGATAAAGGAAATAAGTACCTAGGTTTAGTTTAGTGAAATCTATTGATACTATGGATTCTAGAAAATAAAAAGTAATTGCACATTAAAGTATTTCATGAATACTTTTTGTAAAATAAGCTAATAAATTAATTACCTGAATATTCTCCAAATGAATTATCAACATCTTTGTTATCAATAGCATTTTTTGGTTCTGGAAGATTTTTAAAGTCTAAAAGTCTACTTGTGTAAACTGC